>JAPJBO010000465.1:0-176192 GCA_030068145.1 Diplonema papillatum | reverse complement strand
TGTGTGTGTGTGTGTGTGTTTTTTCGCGGTGGCAATAATGGGCCCCTATCGCACATACGCCAGAAACAGTCGAGTTGTCAGATGTTGTAGACTCTAGCGCCCTGGAGTTTCCAAGCGAGCTTAAAATCACGAACGTGCAAGGTGGCCGAGTCACACACAGCGGATTAGAGAGGATGGAAGGTGTTTTGAACACACTCGCGCGCGCTATGTGAGGGCGGGGACCGTCTGGAAGTGAAGCTTCTGCGCCGCTGTTGAGGATTTACTCAACTGCGAAAGGCGGCAGCCGTGCATGTGCCACGGCACCATTCCAGCCAGCGGCGGCTGCGCGATCCTGTCGCTGTATTGTCCCGACAATCGTTGTGTTATGTCGCTGAAGCGGAGTTTGTTGGCCGCAGGAAAAAGGGTTGGCGTTATGACTCTCCCTCCTCTCATCAGCAGCATCCCCTGCAGTGGCCGATTTCCGCTGCGTCTTTCACCTCGAAAGTCTCCAAAGACATGACTTGTGATCGCATGCGAATCCTACAATACTTTAAAAGCAGGCGGGCACATGTTTTATCACATGATGTCAAGCGTACAATACAACATAGCGTGTGTGAAATCACGGAATGGGCTGTGCTGCGTCCTCAAGGATTGGTTCATCTCCCTTTCAGTGCGGCATGTGGGTTTGGCATTCTATATCAAGCGACGCGCAACCGATGCACCTGGACGAGCAATCGAAGGAAGCGCGGCACCAAACGCGCGCCTGAGCGCTACGATCAAGACGAGCTTAAGAGGTGAAAGCATGACCCATCACGTGCGAAGAGATAACCGCGCCGTCGGCGATGCAGATTATCGCCACAGATTCTTTGCATTCTAACCCAAACTATATCAAGACAACACAGCGAACAAGTCACGGTTTCACAAACAGTCCCGGACAACCGCTAGCCATTCCACAATGAAAGTGTACCACTTTTTCAAGGGCACCTGACGGGTTGGTTCGCAGTTTTGGGTTTCTGATGACCCACCTTCTTGGGGGGCGATTGGGTCCAGTTGGGGTTCTTCTGGGGATCGTGGCCGTTTGGTGGGCGGCACCAAAGAAACAACCCGCACCCACATAGCCCTCTTACTTGCTCCAAGAGAACCCATTTAACAACGGCCACCCGGAGACCCCATCGTGTCGGGAATCTCAAGCGAACTTTCAAACTCAAACGAAAAAAGAAACGATTAAGGCACGCAACACCGGGAGGGAGAGGGGGGGTGTGGGCGGAATGGCGGACGACGAGGATTCCGGCAATGAGACGGCGTCCGACCGCGGCAGCGTGGTGAGCGGAGTGAGCGGGATGGACACGGACGCCGAGAGCAGCGGGGAGGACGCGGAGGAGGAGGAGGCGAAGGCAGCCCCGGTGAGTGACCGTCCGCCGGCCATCGGCGGCTGGGGCCAGCGGACCGTGGTCGCCAAGCGGAAAGTCGACGCACCCGCCGGCGGCGGCGCGGCGAAGCGGCAGAAGCTGGACGAAACGGTCGGCCTCTCGGCGGTGGGCGGCATTATGGAGCAGGCCCGGCTGGCCACGCTGCAGCGAGAGGCGGGGGCCGACGCGTTCAACGCGCAGGGCCACGCCGCTTTGGTCAAGTTCCTCGAGCCGCACTTCCAAAACGAAGCCGTCGCACCCGTCCTCCGCGCCGCCCGAGAGCGCTTCTGCGAGCACTGCACGCTGGGCCCGAAGCAATGGGCGCTGTGGATCGCGCACGAGAAGCTGCTGGGCGACGAGACCCTGCCGCGGAAGCAGTACGTCCTGCAGCTCTTGCAGAAGGCCAACGAGGACTTCCTCTGCGTCCGCTTGCTGGTCGAGCAGTGCGAGTACCTGAACGAGGTGTTGGAGCTGTCCCTCGAAGTCAACCAGCGGGCCGACGACGACGAAGAAGACGCCAAACGCGTCGAAAGCGTGCGCAACCAATACGAGCAGGCCCTCCAGCGAGGTGTGCCAGCAAGTTCTTCCCCTCATACGAGAAGCAACGTTCTGGCTCTTTTCATTTTCAGAAGAGCGGCTCACTCACTAGTACAATGGGGCAACAACCAGGAACACACCGACGAGGGCCCCATCATCGACGTAGAAGGACCTGGCTTCCAAGAAGTCCCCCTCCAGTTCCCCCATCCCTCGTTCCACCCGTTCGAGCACCTTCTTCAACACGAGGCTGAAGAACAGCGGCCCTAGCAAGAACTTGAAACAAAGTCAGCAAGACCAGACACAAAGCCGGCAAGACAAAGTGAGCAAGACCCAGGCACAACACCTGGTAAGACAAAGTGAGCAAGACCCAGGCACAACACCTGGTAAGACAAAGTGAGCAAGACCCAGGCACAACACCTGGTAAGACAAAGTGAGCAAGACCCAGGCACAACACCTGGTAAGACAAAGTGAGCAAGACCCAGGCACAACACCTGGTAAGACAAAGTGAGCAAGACCCAGGCACAACACCTGGTAAGACAAAGTGAGCAAGACCCAGGCACAACACCTGGTAAGACAAAGTGAGCAAGACCCAGGCACAACACCTGGTAAGACAAAGTGAGCAAGACCCAGGCACAACACCTGGTAAGACAAAGTGAGCAAGACCCAGGCACAACACCTGGTAAGACAAAGTGAGCAAGACCCAGGCACAACACCTGGTAAGACAAAGTGAGCAAGACCCAGGCACAACACCTGGTAAGACAAAGTGAGCAAGACCCAGGCACAACACCTGGTAAGACAAAGTGAGCAAGACCCAGGCACAACACCTGGTAAGACAAAGTGAGCAAGACCCAGGCACAACACCTGGTAAGACAAAGTGAGCAAGACCCAGGCACAACACCTGGTAAGACAAAGTGAGCAAGACCCAGGCACAACACCTGGTAAGACAAAGTGAGCAAGACCCAGGCACAACACCTGGTAAGACAAAGTGAGCAAGACCCAGGCACAACACCTGGTAAGACAAAGTGAGCAAGACCCAGGCACAACACCTGGTAAGACAAAGTGAGCAAGACCCAGGCACAACACCTGGTAAGACAAAGTGAGCAAGACCCAGGCACAACACCTGGTAAGACAAAGTGAGCAAGACCCAGGCACAACACCTGGTAAGACAAAGTGAGCAAGACCCAGGCACAACACCTGGTAAGACAAAGTGAGCAAGACCCAGGCACAACACCTGGTAAGACAAAGTGAGCAAGACCCAGGCACAACACCTGGTAAGACAAAGTGAGCAAGACCCAGGCACAACACCTGGTAAGACAAAGTGAGCAAGACCCAGGCACAACACCTGGTAAGACAAAGTGAGCAAGACCCAGGCACAACACCTGGTAAGACAAAGTGAGCAAGACCCAGGCACAACACCTGGTAAGACAAAGTGAGCAAGACCCAGGCACAACACCTGGTAAGACAAAGTGAGCAAGACCCAGGCACAACACCTGGTAAGACAAAGTGAGCAAGACCCAGGCACAACACCTGGTAAGACAAAGTGAGCAAGACCCAGGCACAACACCTGGTAAGACAAAGTGAGCAAGACCCAGGCACAACACCTGGTAAGACAAAGTGAGCAAGACCCAGGCACAACACCTGGTAAGACAAAGTGAGCAAGACCCAGGCACAACACCTGGTAAGACAAAGTGAGCAAGACCCAGGCACAACACCTGGTAAGACAAAGTGAGCAAGACCCAGGCACAACACCTGGTAAGACAAAGTCAGCAAGACCCAGGCACAACACCTGGTAAGACAAAGTGAGCAAGACCCAGGCACAACACCTGGTAAGACAAAGTGAGCAAGACCCAGGCACAACACCTGGTAAGACAAAGTGAGCAAGACCCAGGCACAACACCTGGTAAGACAAAGTGAGCAAGACCCAGGCACAACACCTGGTAAGACAAAGTGAGCAAGACCCAGGCACAACACCTGGTAAGACAAAGTGAGCAAGACCCAGGCACAACACCTGGTAAGACAAAGTGAGCAAGACCCAGGCACAACACCTGGTAAGACAAAGTGAGCAAGACCCAGGCACAACACCTGGTAAGACAAAGTGAGCAAGACCCAGGCACAACACCTGGTAAGACAAAGTGAGCAAGACCCAGGCACAACACCTGGTAAGACAAAGTGAGCAAGACCCAGGCACAACACCTGGTAAGACAAAGTGAGCAAGACCCAGGCACAACACCTGGTAAGACAAAGTGAGCAAGACCCAGGCACAACACCTGGTAAGACAAAGTGAGCAAGACCCAGGCACAACACCTGGTAAGACAAAGTGAGCAAGACCCAGGCACAACACCTGGTAAGACAAAGTGAGCAAGACCCAGGCACAACACCTGGTAAGACAAAGTGAGCAAGACCCAGGCACAACACCTGGTAAGACAAAGTGAGCAAGACCCAGGCACAACACCTGGTAAGACAAAGTGAGCAAGACCCAGGCACAACACCTGGTAAGACAAAGTGAGCAAGACCCAGGCACAACACCTGGTAAGACAAAGTGAGCAAGACCCAGGCACAACACCTGGTAAGACAAAGTGAGCAAGACCCAGGCACAACACCTGGTAAGACAAAGTGAGCAAGACCCAGGCACAACACCTGGTAAGACAAAGTGAGCAAGACCCAGGCACAACACCTGGTAAGACAAAGTGAGCAAGACCCAGGCACAACACCTGGTAAGACAAAGTGAGCAAGACCCAGGCACAACACCTGGTAAGACAAAGTGAGCAAGACCCAGGCACAACACCTGGTAAGACAAAGTGAGCAAGACCCAGGCACAACACCTGGTAAGACAAAGTGAGCAAGACCCAGGCACAACACCTGGTAAGACAAAGTCAGCAAGACCCAGGCACAACACCTGGTAAGACAAAGTCAGCAAGACCCAGGCACAACACCTGGTAAGACAAAGTGAGCAAGACCCAGGCACAACACCTGGTAAGACAAAGTCAGCAAGACCCAGGCACAACACCTGGTAAGACAAAGTCAAGGGGGTCTCCCTGCTGCACCCCGCTCTCAGACCACACCACCTCATGCCCGAAGGTCAGCTGCGACCTGGCCCCATAAGCCGCCTCCGCGAACCTGTTCAAGCGCCAGCTGGCGGTGCCGCACGCCGCCTTCGGCGAGACCCTCGCCGCATTCGAAACGTGGGCGAAGCCCACGAGAAGGCGGCAAGGGGAAGAAGGACCGCGACGCCGAGAAGGCGTGGCTCGAATACATCGGCCACGAAGACGGACCTCGCGCCGCAAAAAACTTACTCCAAAAAAAAGAATATGGAAAAAGGGGGTTTCTTTTCGGGCACAGAAGTGGGCGGTGCGTTAGTCGGAGGTGGCAACGTAGGCGGTGAATTGGTCGGAGGTGATGACGTGGGCGGTGCGTGGGTCGGAGGTGCCGGCGTCGGAGGTGCACTAGTAGCAGGTACCGACGTAGGCGGGGTGTCGGTGGCTGGTGCAGACGTAGGCGGGGCGTTTGTAGGCGCAAACGTGGGCGGAGCACTTGTCTGCGGCGGAAAGGTCGCTGAAACTGCTATTTTCGTCGAGCACATAGACGGTGTATCGATGTCACAACATTCTGCTTCCTGCGTCAAGCCGGGCAAAGCAGGGCACTTCGTTGCGCTCCTCTGCCATATATGTGCGAGGGAACTGACCTGCCCGAGTAGGATCTTCTGATCGTGACCATTTTGCCAATTTGCCACTTGAAACGACGTTCAGGTTTTGGGATCAGGAAAGTGCGTCGGTAGGCGAGAAGCGACACCTCCCGAAAGTGAGCGAAGGGCGGAGGATCGCAGAACGCGGGGAAGGGGAACGTGTTTTCCCGACTACTTTGAAGTAGCATCCGAGGAAGGTGCAAACATGGAGGGTGCTACGGTAGCCGTGCTTTGTGAAGTTCTCTCCTGGTGCAGTCCGGAGAGACCGGCGTCGAGTTTCGGTTCCCTCGGGCGGCAACCCCAAGGGAGAGAGCGCCAGACACAATCCATCTTAAACAGGACCACACACTCACTCACTAATACAATGCCTAGGCGCACAAGAATGACTAAGACATCAGACTAGTAGTAGTCAAGTACGAACGACTATAATCCACAAACAACGCTAAAACACTGCACGAAGACTTTCCCTCCCGGTAGATGAGCTTCGCCCCGGATGTCTCATCAATTGTATACGAGCAGCACTTGGGCAGGATGCTGCCCAAGAGCGTTAGAGCACGAAGCTGAGCTTTTCCAACCTCGAGGTCAATGCCCACAATAATGAGCCAATTCACCCACCCCCTGATCGAGCGTAATCGAGTGTAATATTTTGGGTTAGAATGCAAAGAATCTGTGGCGATAATCTGCATCGCCGACGGCGCGGTTATCTCTTCGCACGTGAAGTGTCATGCTTTCGCCTCTTTAGCTCGTCTTGATCGTCGCGCTCAGGCGCGCGTTTGGTGCTTCGCTTCTTCTTCGATTGTTCGTCGAGGTTCATCGGTTGCGCGTCGATTTCTGCTTTTTCTCGGCGCCTGGGCGATGGTCGTGGCGCATCGACGCGTCCTTTGCGTCTTTTCGGTACCGGCTCCGCCGCGGAGTCCGATTGCCGCTTCTTCGCTGGCGTTGATGCCGTCTTCCCGACCTTCGTTGCTGATGTCGGCGTTGATGTTGCGGGCTCTCGCTCGCCTTCCGCTGCTTCCCGCAGAATGAACACTACGTTCTCACGCTTCGCCTGTCTCGGCGCCGGCGCGGGGCCCTCCAGCTCCGCCTTCCTCTTCTTCGATGCTGCTTCTTCTCCTCTCTTCTCCTCATAACTCCTCGCCACGGCCGCCAGGTGGTGACCCTTCCGACAGCACAGTTTCGGCCTTCGACTCCGCAAGTCCGCGAGCCGGCTGCAGTGCGCACACGTCGGCATGCCATGATCAAGGCACCGGTGGTGTCCGTTGCGGCAGCACTCCGCGATCGTCTTGCACGTCGCGCATTGCGTCAGGCGGTGTTGCGCGCAGAACTTCACCGCAAGGCCGTCGTCTTCCTTGTGGTGGGCCTTACAGCACCACGCCACCGACTTGCCCTGGCGCTTGCACCCGTCGCATTTCACCTTCTGGTGCTCGTGGCACACCCGCTCACCCCACTTTTCGTGTCGGGGAACCCCTTCCGGCACGTACCACGGATCCCCTCCGACGACTGCCGTCTTCTTTCCTTTCTTCTTCTCCGTAGCGTCGTTGAACACCGCCCATCTCGCCGCGCGCTCCGCCCTTCCACCTCCGTACGTCGGGAAAAGGTCCATCCCCCACGCCTCGCCGTTGAACTCGTGCCGAGCCGTCGTCAGCTGCGTCTCGAGAACTTCCATCGTCTCCGTACCACCACGGAAGATTGGCCTCATCTCGTACCCCGTGAGGCACGGCGGGGCTCCCACCGTTCTCAACGACCCTATCTTCTCCAATTTCCTTCCCGGCAGAGGCGGTTCGTCGCCGTTCCGCTCCAGCGCGTCCCCGACGGTCTTCAAAAGCCTTGCGAGTACCCTCGCACGCATGCTCAACGGTGTCCCGTCCGTCGTTGCTACGACACTGCCTGGAAGGTCCAATCCGGTGTATACCTCAAAGTCGATGGCGAGCTCTGCCGTCGACACGTCACCCGCCACCGACCAGCACATCCCATCCAGCCAATACTGCAGCGCCCGGAACCACCTCTCTCCTCCGACCGCCGCGAAGGTCCCCGGTCCAGCGATCGCTTCGAAATTCAGCCGGCGCGGGGGGCAGTCGTCAGGGTGCAATTGTCTCCAGGGGTGGCCGACCGCCCGGTCTCTTCCTTCTCTCTCCAGCCGTCGTCTCTCGTGCATGACCTCCGCCATGAACGTGTGCAGCACTTCGATGTTGACTCGACTTCCCTTCGGCAGTATCCCGTGTTCTTGCAGGCACGGGGGCCAAGTCGAGCGATCCGCGCCAACAATTTCGGCATATTGGTTTTGCCCTCGGATTCGTTCGTACGCCCGGCACTGCCACCAAATGTGGCCCAGAGTTTCTTCCGTCGCCTCGTCACAGCGTCTGCACAGCCCGTCACCTCCCCACAGCTTGGCCGCATGTGACTCCGTCATCACCGACCCAGCCACGACCTCGGCAACGTCCCGTGCAGCCGTCAGCGTTGTCGACGCCTTCAGCCCGTAGGCATTCGTCGCGACGTACTCTACACCTGCCCGTACCCCATCGAAGTCTACCCGCCTCTTCTCAAGCTCCCCTAGTCGCCAGCCGCGAATCAGCTTTCTCAGGGTGTGCCCTCGCTCCCCCTTGCTTTGTCGCACCAGCCTCAGCACATTCCCTGCCTCGTCCTCGGCGTTGTCGAAATCTTCCGTCCATCGTATACCGAGCTTTTTTGCATGCTCGGCCGCAATACCGACCGGTCCCCATGCGCGGATTCTGCTGCCATACGCCCGTCGAACTGTTGCGACGCGGGCCCTCCACGCCGGCCTTTTTCGGCACACTTCTGCGATCATGCCGAGTGACCGATATGGCAGCACTGCGTATGGGTCGAGTAAGTGGGCCTTGTTGAGAATGCCCAACACGGCCTCTTGCGCCCTATGCAGTCTCACCGGGTCCCAGACGCCTCTGAGTAGTGCTGCGGTGTAATATAGTGTAATCGAGTGTAGTAGAGTGTAATCGAGTGTAGTAGAGTGTAGTAGAGTGTAGTCGAGCGTTGTAGAGTGTGATCGAAATTGACACTAGTACTTTGGGTTCGACCACTGGTGGACCCCTGGCTGGCCCATGAGCGACCATGTTGACCACTGTCTGGCCCAAGAAGTGCCAGGCACAAGCATACGAGGGACGGAAACCGCAGGTGTGGGCCTTCACCGTGGTGTAGCCAGGCTAGATTCGGGGTGGCGCCCTGGGAGGGACAGGGACGGGGGTAGTCACGCCTTAGTCCCAGGGCCTCTCCCCACCCATCTGTATGTGATCTCCTGGTCATCGCTACCGCGCTGACCTTTCCCGAGAGCACATCAAAACAAGTCAAAGCCCGCTGCCCACTGCCCTACAAGAGACATGCTTTGCACTCTCTGAATGCCCATTGACTGTGCTCCGCTTCAGCCGACTGCTTTGGAAGAGGTACTGTGCTCCGTTTGGTGCCGACTGCCCTGCCAGAGACGTGCTTGCAGACAGAGGTCGGCCGCCGCTACTTTGGTTTTCTCTCGCGTCTTCCCAGCTCCGCCACCTTCCCAGAGGCTTGGGGAGAGCCACGTGCTCCGGCTGTAAGGGACGAGACCGAGGTGCGACGCTGGCCCCGGTCGCAATCTGTATGTGCCGGCCCGGCCCGATTAGGCCTTTGGAGTACCGCGTGAATGGCGCGATTGGGCCCACGCGCATGCAGCCTGTCTGCTCGCAGTCACGCCGGCCGGCCCGCAACCGCAACCACATTCGCTTGTGCCCACACACCAGCTCTTCTTATCGAGCTAGCGATCCAGCTAAGGAGCACAACCGAGGATCCGAGGCGGAATCATGCCCCACAGTGGCCGCACGAGAGCAGACAGCGATGAAGGCCGCAGGGACAGGGTGTGTCAGCCACAATAACGGCAGGTTCCTCCCGCAGACGCACTACCCATCGGAATGTGACAGCGCAAGTAGGCTCGATGGAAGCACGAAGTGAAGCAGGATAGACGAGCTACGGAGACGAGACGAGTCGTGTACCAGGGGCAGGCCGGGACGATGAACCGCATGAAGCCGAAGAAAAAGTTCAAGAACGAAGCAACACCACAAGCCGCGTGCAGCCAAGCAGACCTCCCGGAACCTACGTGGGCAGTAACGAGGAGCCAACAGATGAGTGTCCACTGAACCCCCTTGTCAATACCCCCAACGACTATGGCACGAATTGCGCAATGCCAGACGGTAGCGTCTGACAATGGCATGCGTGACATTGCAGTGCCTAAAGGTGAGATTAGCCTCCGTTTTCAACCGCCTTGTTGTCGCCAGGGAGATCGAACCCACAAACAGAAACTTGACATCTTCGAGGACAGGGTGTCTGCCAAACAGCCATATCGCCTGGAACTGCCCCGCAGGGAATGCCAAAAGGCTCGAGTATTAGCTGCGCTAAATTGCAAAGGTTGCTAATACGGGAAAATGGTACCCGAGCCCCTATGCACTCGACAACCTGCTTCCACAAGTCAGCCCGAACTTCCTCGTCCCCTGCTGCACTGCCTGGCTACATCTTTTTTTCAGGCGAATATGCTTCTTTTTGTTCGATATTCGATGATCGTGCTATCAGCATCTTTAGCCCCAGAAGAAGGCTCGATAATAGACACGTTGCATCAGCTAATCAGGATTGGCTGAGTGCTGTGTGTTTAATCAATTGTTACAGTACCCCCCCAATTCACCAAAAGTTGATCGATTGTAATCGATCGTAATCGAGTGTAATCGAGTGTAATCGACGCGTAATCGAGTGTAATCGAGCTCAAGTCGCTTTCAGGGGGGGTAGGTGAATTGGCTCAAATAAAGAAAGCGTGCACCGAGTATACAACCCGTAACCATCTAGCCCTTTCTTGCTCCAAGAGAACCCATTTATCAACGGTCACACGGAGACCCTAACCCCCCGCAATTTCAAGCGAACTTTCACACTCTAATAACCACAGGCGGCCTGGATTTCGAGGAAGCGCACCTCCTGTGGCAAAGCTACCGGGAGTTCTGGGAGGAGGAAGAGGAGGACGAGGAGAAGCTGCTGGTGGTGACCGCGAACCTGTTCAAGCGCCAGCTGGCGGTGCCGCACGCCGCCTTCGGCGAGACCCTCGCCGCATTCGAAACGTGGGCGGGCGCGCAGGCGGCCCGGATCAAGGCGAACTCCGAGGCGCAGAAGCTGGCAGCGAGCGCGAAGCGGGCCTCCGCCCTGGCGCAGGGGCTCCTCGCGGACCGCGAAGCCCACGAGAAGGCGGTCGCACCCGGCAAGGGGAAGAAGGACCGCGACGCCGAGAAGGCGTGGCTCGAATACATCGGCCACGAAGACGGACCTCGTGCCGTCACCCTCTGCGAGAGGGCCGTCGCTGCGGTGCCTTCGTCGGTGAAGCTGTGGCTCAAGCTCGGCAAGCTCCACGGGCAGTCAACCCTCGTCCGCCTGCGCTGCGCCTCCCGCGCCGTCCGGTCGCTCCCCCGCAACCCGCGCGTCTGGCTCGAATTGCTCCGCTGCGCGGAGTTGCTGGCGAAGGCGCCGTACACTCCACGGGCGCAACTGCCCCTTCCCTCGCACCTCCAGGGGCTACATGTATGCACGCGGGGGGGCTCAGGGCCACGTTCATTGCGAATGTGTTCGTGGTGTCGGCCGCAGAAGTCTTTTTTTGTGTTAACAATGCATTGTTGGTACTAAAAATTAGTAGTTGGCAGCGTACTACATGAAACTTACCAAAGCAGGTGAGTTCCGCTTGTGTGCACAAACAAAAGAAAGCGCCATACTAATTTTTTGTTGTATAAGCACCTGCTTTGTAGGAAATACTTGAGGAGGCTGCCAGCTGCAAAAGATCAAAGGAGGTAAATCCCTCGCACCTCCAGGGGCTACATGTGGGGCTCAGGCAGGGCTTACGCTCCACGTGTGGAACGTGTGGATTTCCACACGTTAATTCTTTTTGGATTTTGCTCCCCCACGTGTGGATCCACAGGTACCACATGTGGATTTTGATTTATTGCATGCAGGGGAGTCTAGGCCCACTCCAGGTGTCGCCAAGTCCAGTAGCTACATAGCGACGCTATTTTTTTTTTTTTTTGCCGTCGCACATGAGGGGAACGGTTTTCCCCCCCCTCGATTCTGAAGCGCCCACATGTGGACCACACGTATTTTCTCTGAGACCGAAAACGGAGCGTAAGCCCTGGGCTCAGGGCCACATTCATTGCGAATGTGTTCGTGGTGTCGGCCGCAGGAGTCTTTTTTTTTGTTGTATCAGCACCAGCTTTGTAGGAAATACTTGAGGAGGCTGCCAGCTGCACAAGATCAAAGGAGGTAAATGTGCTGTAGCCCACACGAAGCACAGGTGAATCTGGGTTTAGTGGCGGGTGTAAGCGCTCAACAAACAATTGCATTGTTGAGTTCCACCAGTGCGCACAAACCAACCAAAGAGAGTAAAAGAGTGAAAGAGTACGCACAACAGTGAGTAGGGAAGAGAACGAGTTTAGAGAACGGAGGTAGCACAAACTACCAGACCAGCGGAGGGCCACCGCAAAAAGATTTCCTTACTTTTTCCCTTATCCCTCATTTCGAGCACCAACAACAACGTCCCCTCGCACCTCCAGCGGCAAGAAGCGCCCGGCCACCCCTTCGCACCGACACCGGCGGCGGCCGCCGCAGACCTTCTGCGGGATGCTGTCGCGCTCTGCGTAGACCGAGTGCGGCTGCGCGCCCGGAGAGACGTCCACTTCGTCGTCGCGGAACTCGCGTCGAGCCTGCGGCGGGTGCTGTCCGGCAGCCAAACCGCCGCGGACCCCGCCGAAGCGCCGCCCGCGGGGGAAAAAGAAGGAAAAGAAAGCGAGGCCCCGCATTCCCGCGTCGAAGGCTCGCCGCCGGTGGAGAACCCGCACGAGAGGCAGCAGCAACGAGCGCCCGGACCCGAAGCGAATGCCGCTTCGCCCGCGGCGGTGCGCGAAGCCTGCGTGGGCCCATTGCGCTACTGGGTCGCCAGGTTCGCGAAGGAAGGCGACGCGGAAGGCGCCGCGCTCGTGCTCGACGTGGCCCTGCCGCTTCTGCTGCCGGCAGCACCCTGCGGCGATGAAGCCGACGCGGCATTTTCCGCCGCCAGCGGCGTGCTCGACGCCGTGAAGAAGGACCTGCTGCAGGCGGCGTCCGGCGGCAAGCCGGCGGCGCCTGTTCTCGCGCCCGGATCCCCGTCGGACGACGGGGCACAGGGCGCTGTGAGCCTCGGCCCGTTCTTCCAGCTGTACGCCCGCCGGCTCTGCGGGTTGCTGGACGCGGGTGTAGGGGGGGCGCCCGACGAGAAGGCGCGGCGGGCGCGGCACAAGAAGGTGAAGGCCGTCTTCAAGTCCGGCTGCGACTGGGCCCAGCGCCACGGCGACACGGCGGCGCTGGCGGCGCTGGCCACCGAGTGGCTAGCCTTCGAGCGCCGGCACGGGTCGGCGGCGGACGTCGACAACGTCCGAGACGCGTACTACGAAGAGCTCCGCAAGGCTGGCGCCGCGCAACTCGCGGCGGCGCAGGTCCCGTCTGCCGCTGAAGAGCAGGCTGTTCGTATGCCTTACCACTAGTGCTCCACACCCGTCCGCAATTCGTCAACTTCTAATTCGCGAAGAACCGCCAAAAACCCGTGAAAAAGAAGAAGAAGAAGAAGAAGAAGAAGAAAAAGGCCGCTCCTGGTCCAGGAACGTGACGGTCAACCTTGCAAAGCTTGAGTCGGAGGCAGCACAGTGCCACAACCCCGTCCGCTCTGCCCTGCGGCTGACCGTCTCGACGAGCTTGTGTTCAGCGCGAGCGCCAAGCCCCAAGGTGCGCCAAGCCTTGATGCTTTAGTTTGGGAAATCGGTAGCCACTTGACCCGTAGGCCCGTGGCTCTGCAGTACCGCCGAACACGTGAAGCTTGGCTCCCGTGTAGCAGGCTTTCCCTGGTACCTAAAAACCCGTGAAAAAAAAAATAATTAAAAGGACCGGTCATGAGGCTACGAGTGAGGAAGGACGCATGTCAATAAAATAACGCTAAAAATGAAAGTATGACAAAGAGAGCGAAATAGAAATTGACTAATTGCACCCTCTCACTTTTCTCAACCCCCCGCCATACTCAAGCCTCTGCGGTCAACCGGAGACTTTAAAATACCGACCTTCTAATCCACAAATAACGCTAGAAAATAAATAGCCGAAGGGCGCCCATCATCTTGGACTCAAGCAAGCTCTGGACGGGGGAGACCCTGCCTGAAGGAACCAACCACCCCCGGGTGGGCTAGTCTGACACGAAGTTGTCAACAGGAAAAAAAAAATCAATTCCTTCACGTCGTTACGTTGTTAAGTTCACGAAACAGGAATTCGCAAATTTCAGCTTCATGGTTTACAGGGCCCGTCGTCCCCCGACGGCAGACTCAAGCAAAAATAAATAAACCAATCCCAGAAGTGCCCGTCTGGAAAACAATTAATTCTTACCAAACATGAAATGTTGGAGGAAATGAGAAGCTCGTCGCCGCAAACCGTGGCGTTTTCACTTGCGTCCTGAATCCAGCTTTACGGAAAAACGATCAGGCACTGCGTTCAACGAAAACAACTCTCTCTTCCCGTCATCATCATCATTAGTTTTGTATCAGCCGCGGTTGTGCGAGTGACGAGCTCTTATTTCTTCACGAAATACCTCTTTCTCACGAAGGACAATTCCATTGATTAATTACGGACAGGAGTGTATTGCCAACCTTTTCCACACGGTGGCGAGAGAGAGTGTGTGTGGAATCAAATCCCCCCTTCGGGGGTTTACTTGAGCGTGGATGCGTCAACGCAACGAGTTTTGATAAGGATAGCGAAAGAGCGAAGGCATATTCTTTTTGCGACAACCAATTTCTGCTTCCCTGGAGACAGTATTTGTTACAGCTAAAAAGAACGTTGACAGCGGTTCAACCAGAACACATGTAGGTTAATCGCACAAACAAACCGCTCGTGCTCCGGTGCCTGTTCTTTTATGTCGTGTGCGCCTATAATAAGATCGAAGATCTCAGAGTTTATACTATTCCGACGAGAACTAAGACTCGTATATGCCGAAGTTCGTGGCATGAGTCTTTGCACGACCTTTCTACGTTTGTTATGCACCATCAATCTTGCATCACGCAGCAACAAAAAGATGAGAGCAGCGAGTACAGAGCAGCGAACCAGGCGAGGAGGAGAGTATTATTGTATAAGCACCTGCTTTGTAGGAAACACGTGAGGCTGCCAGTTACGAAGTCTCAAAGATAAATGTGTGGGCGCAAGTGCCCTTTGACTGGGCACAGCGGCAGTACCATTCCTTCCCGAAGTGCCGCTCAGGTGACACACGTCAAGACAGACTCCCACTTTGCAGTTGTGTTGTTTTCTTGTATTGTATAAGCACCTGCTTTGTAGGAAATCCTTGAGGAGGCTGCCAGCTGCAAAAAGATCAATGTGCTGTAGCCCACACGAAACACAGGTGAATCTGGGTTTAGTGGCGGGCGTAAGCGTTCACAAACCTTTCTCCCCCTCTAGCCTCCGTCGAAATAAGCACAAGGCAGTCCCCCGAGTATTTTTGACTAGGAAATGAAATTTGCCAAGAACAAAAACCGATCGATGGCAGCGTACTGTGAAGAAAACAGGGTTGAAGGAGATGCGCACAAACAAATACATCTCATACACAATTCTGGTAGCCCGTGTGTACATTTGTTGGGACTGCACACTCTAAGTCTGAACACAACGACAGTTGCCCTGGATCCGAAGCGGAAGGAGAAGTACGACGAGGCGGACCAAAAGTGGCAGGATCACAAGCGAGAGCTCGGTCTCGAGGGACCGACTGGACCTCAGGAGTTGACGGCGTTCCTGTGGAACATCCCGTTCAGCTGCGAAGACGGCGACGTTGGTCGCTTCCTGCAGGGCATCAACATCAAGGGCGTTCGTCTCATCAAAGGCAAGAATGGCATCCCAAAGGTATGCGCGCGCTTGGGACCTGTTTTTTACATGAGCGCCAGCTTGGAAGGAAATGCTCAACAAAAGCTGCCAGACAAAGAACCGAAGGGACCCCAAGTGCTGTTACTACCGAGCCACGTGTTCAACGGAGGTGAGGTCAAGCGGGTTTACCCCTACACGACAAGACACACAACCACAACAGGTCAAAAGTCCTGAGTGAGAAAACAACACACGGTAGTGTAAGCGAAGAACAAATCAGATTGTGTTTGCATTGTATTGCCCCTCTACCTCTATATTTCCTCCCTTCCACTCGGAGTCAAAGCAGCCACATCGAGTACTTTCTTAGCACGGACAATGCGGGTTGCCCTACAATGCATCGTGGAGGCGAGAAAGGGTAGTGTTAAACAACTTCTTCCCCCCCGAACAGGGCTTTGGATACGTCGACGTAAACGACGAAGCCGATTTACAACGGGTGCTGGCGTTCGACAAGAAGAAGCTCGGCGGCCGGCAGGTGCGCATTCAGCGGGCGGATCCTAACAAGCTCGCGAAGGACGGAGAGGCCGACGAGGCGAAGAAGCTGATCGCACAGCGCGAGAAGCGGCAGAAGCGGGCGATGGCCTTCGACAAGGGCGTCCCGCTCAAAGCGCAGGCCGACGCGCCCGCCGGCAACGCGGCCGCGCCACCTGCAGCCGTCGTCCCGAAGCCGGCGGCCCAGGGCCCGAAGGGCAACAGCTTTTTCAAGAGCCTGCTCAGCAAGTGACACATGACACAGAGACGCACAGTACACGGGCGTTTGCGTAGTCATTTGATTCCGCAAAATTCGAAACCCAAGGCTGAAATGATAGACAAAGACCCTCGTGTCCGTTGTGCTGCGATGTCTTTCCGTTGCTGAGCTCTCTTTTACTGCATTGCAAACTCGGAGGAGGATGCTGGGACAGCGAAGAAGCTGATCGCACAGCACAAGATGCAGCAGATGCGGGCGATGGCCTTCGACAAAGGCGTCCTGCTCAAAGTGCAGGCCGACGTGCCCGCCGGAAACGCGGCCGCGCCACCTGCAGCCGTCGTCCCGAAGCCGGCGGCCCAGGGCCCGAAGGGCAGCAGCTTTTTCGAGAGCATGCTCAGCAAGTGACACAGGGTAGAGGTGACACAGAGACGCACAGTACACGGGCGTTTGCGATTCCGCAGAATTCGAAACCCAATGCTGAAATGATAGACAAAAACCCTCGTGTCCGTTGTGCAGCGATGTCTTTTCGTTGCTGAGCTCTCTTTTACTGCATTGCAAACTCGGAGGAGGATGCTGGGACAGCGAAGAAGCTGATCGCACAGCGCAAGACGCGGCAGATGCGGGCGATGGCCTTCGACAAAGGCGTCCTGCTCAAAGTGCAGGCCGACGTGCCCGCCGGCAACGCGGCCGCGCCACCTGCAGCCGTCGTCCCGAAGCCCGTAGGAGGATGCTGGGACAGCGAAGAAGCTGATCGCACAGCGCAAGACGCGGCAGAAGCGGGCGATGGCCTTCGACAAGGGCGTCCTGCTCAAAGCGCAGGCCGACGTGCCCGCCGGCAACGCGGCCGCGCCACCTGCAGCCGTCGTCCCGAAGCCCGTAGGAGGATGCTGGGACAGCGAAGAAGCTGATCGCACAGCGCAAGACGCGGCAGAAGCGGGCGATGGCCTTCGACAAGGGCGTCCTGCTCAAAGCGCAGGCCGACGTGCCGGCCGGCAACGCGGCCGCGCCACCTGCAGCCGTCGTCCCGAAGCCGGCGGCCCAGGGCCCGAAGGCCAACAGCTTTTTCAAGAGCCTGCTCAGCAAGTGACACAGGGTACGCAGTTCACGGGCGTTTGCGTAGTCATTTTATTCCGCGAAATCTGAATCCCAAGGCTGATGCCGACAGAAGAAACCCCTCGTGTCAGTTGTGTCAGCCATGCGTTTCGTTGCTGGTGCAGGACGGCGATCGTGAACAGTCGGTCGCTGTCGCCTGTCGGGCCCGAGCGTTCCGCCCACCCCCTTACTCACACCTAGCAAGCTTGCTTGAGCGTCTTCGGCGCGTCAAGTTGGAATCCTCACGTTTCTGAGCGTACCCCCCATACCCGCTGGCCAACTTAACTCGCTCTTTCACTCGTAGTTTGCAGACGCGGCGCAAACTCGAACGAGAACGCTGGGACAGGCGGGGCGTCACCAGAAATCCGAAACTCGAAACCTACCGCTCCGGTGCCCATAAAATGTCCCGAAAGGGCGGGAAAAGTGGTTGGACGCTTGTTTAGGCCGAAATAATGGCTGCAGAATGCGAAAACAAGGCCAAATCACCCCCGCAAGCCAATTCCTAGGCAATTCCTTAACGAAAAACATCAAAACCCAAACCGCAGCAAGGACGTCTGGACCTATTCGGATCGTCCAAGCTTTTGTTGCGAGACGGCTTGCCGGCTGCCTCAGTTTTGCTCGGATCGACCAGGATAGGAATGAGTTGAGGAGGTGACCCGCGGCATCGTCAGCGAAGGGTAAGTGTCGGCGTCTTCGGACAACGTACTTGCTCCCGCTGGCCTGACGTGGTTAAACGCTCGCAGGCTCATGTCAGACACAGCGATCTTCTACTACCCGTCTTGAAACACGGACCAAGGAGTCTAGCACGTGTGCGAGGCTTAGGGTGTCAAACCCACAAGTCGCACTGAAAAGTTTCTGGCGGGCCGCCAGCCGAATAAGTCCCCCCCCCCCCCCCCCCGGTAGACAACGAAAGAAAGAACAGAAAAAACAGAAAACGGGGAAAAAAGAAGAAAAAAAGACTCTGCATTCCGCGAAGAAGACTTGATGCTAGCATCAAACACTTAGAGGCAAGTAGCGCCTGAACACGAAACTAAGATTTTCCCCCCGGTAGACGCTAGCCCTCGGTTGTTTCGAGCAGGAAATTGTTCGGCCCCCTCGCCGGGGGAATGGACAAACGAGCATCAAACCAGACTCACACGGCTGTCCTCTTTGCAGATGCTCAGGTAGGTCCCGCGATGACGGTGGTCTGCCTTATGTGTTCCTCCTTGGCTTGAAGGACCGAAGCACGGTGCAGACGGGGACCAATGCGGTGGTGAGCACACAACCATTCCAACCACGTTCGTGCATTCCGCTCGGGGTGGGGACGAAACATAGAATCAGGCACGCGGCCGGGCAATCCGCAGGCTGTAGAACGACGACGTTTGTTCCCCATTTGTCTTTCATCTTCGAGCGCCCCTTCTGCCGGCACTCCCGGTTGCGGTCAAACCCTTCCGGATGGAAGGCGGAGAGCGGGTCTCCGCGGTGGAAGTGGGTCATCCGAAAAGTGAGGATAACCCTCAGACGTAAGTTTTGGTAATCCAAAAACTGAGCACAACCCTCGAACGGCAGTTTTGGCGATCTAAAAGTGAGGACAACCCTCCGACGTCAGTTTTGGTTGTCTGAAAAGTGGTCTAGCTGAAGAAGCTTTCAAAGTGAGAAATACCAACAGGATTGTTGAAAAGGTGTTGAAGGGTCAATAGGTAAACCTGCAATTTGTCAGTTTTTGACAAATTGCAGGGGTCGGACACAAATAGCCGCAAGAACTGCGGAAAAAGACGAGACACATAGGAAATGAGAGCGCGCTCTGAAATAAGTCGAATCGTCGGCAGTGGGCAACAAAGCCACACGCACAAGCACACGTACTGCCACTACCGCAGATACGATACGCGCACTAGTATACGAAACCTCAAAAAAAGGAACCTTTCCGACAATGGTCACCCGGAGACTTTAAAACCCCCGGATCTCTACGCGCACTTACCTCTCTGAAAAGCTGCCGCCGGGGACCTCGCAGCGTTTTCGAACTCCGGGTGGGCGGGTCCGATGCTGTCCGGGGACAGCGCGAGCGAGGAAAGCCGGTCCCGCAGCGAAGCGCACCGGTCCACCGGGCTATGGCACGCGAATACGGCGTCGGACACAAAAAGCCGCAAGAAGTCCGGAAATGACGAGACACATAGCGCGCTCTGAAATACGTCGAATAGTCGGCTGTAGGCAACGAAGACATACGCACAAGTAAACGTACTGCCACTGCCGCAGATACGATACACACTAACATACGATACCTTACGTGTGAACTTGCACTGTAAAGGCACACACACACAGGCACGTACTGCCCCTACCGCAGTTACGATACGCACAATATCTCAAGAAAAAGAAACCTTTCCGACAATGGTCACCCGGAGACTTTAAACCCCCGGATCTCTACGCGCACTTACCCTCTGAAAAGCTGCCGCCGGGGATCTCGCAGCGCTGGAACTGGAGGGCGCGGCCGCCGGCGCTGCGGCCTGGGGAGGACGGGTCCGATGATGTCGGCGGACAGCGCGAGCGAGGAAAGCCGGTCCCGCAGCGAAGCGCACCGGTACACCGGGCTATGGCACGCGAAGTTGGCGTCGATTGCGGCGCGGCAGACGGCAGCCACGCAGGCGGAGTTCATCGTGCCCGTGACGCTGACCTCCCGGGACAGCGACGTTCCGACGGTGCTCCCGGTGACGCTGCTGCAGAAAGTGAACGCCATCGTCGAGCCAACGTCGCCCTACAGCAAGGAGTTCGCGCCTTGGTCGAAGGGCCTCGCCGTCGGCGTGAGCATTTCGAGCTTCGTTTCGATCCTCGCGAGCGTCATCATCTTCATCGTCGAATCACTGCCCCAGTACCACGAAAGCAGCCCCTCGGCCTTCTTCGCGATCGAGTCCGTCTGCGTCACGGTCTTCACCGTCGAGTTCTGCATCCGGTGCGTGTCCGCGCCGGACAAAAAAAGCTTCAGCAAAGACATCTTCAACGCCATCGACCTGACTGCCATCATCCCGTACTACTTGGCGCTTGCTCTGTCGTCGCGGTATGCATCTTCGATACGCGCTACTCTACTCGCGGTGTACACTAGCACCGGCGGGGGAGCTACCTGTGCGGTCAAAGTGTCGGATGTGGGCGCACCCGAAAATCCAGTGTGAAATCAGTGTGGCACCGTAAATCCCGTGCGAAATACAATGCGACGCCCGCAAATCCAGTGTGAAAAACAGTGTGGCACCCGTAAATCCCTCGTGAAATACAGTGCGGCACCCGCAAATCCAGTGTGAAATCAGTGCGGCACCCGTAAATCCAGTGTGAAATCAGCGTGGCCCCTGTAAATCCAGTGTGAAATCAGTGCGGCACCCGTAATATCCTCGTGAAATACAGTGCGGCACCCGCAAAACCAGTGTGAAATACAGCGCGGCACCCGCAAATCCAGTGTGAAATCAGTGCGGCACCCGTAAATCCAGTGTGAAATCAGTGTGGCACCTGTAAATCCAGTATGAAATACAGTGCAGTGCGACACCCGCAAATCCAGTGTGAAATCAGTGTGGCACCCGTAAATCCCTCGTGAAATACAGTGCGGCACCCGTAAATCCAGTGTGAAATCAGTGTGGCACCTGTAAATCCAGTATGAAATACAGTGCAGTGCGACACCCGCAAATCCAGTGTGAAATCAGTGTGGCACCCGTAAATCCCTCGTGAAATACAGTGCGGCACCCGTAAATCCAGTGTGAAATCAGTGTGGCACCTGTAAATCCAGTATGAAATACAGTGCGACACCCGCAAATCCAGTGTGAAATACAGTGCGGCACCCGCAAATCCAGTGTGAAATCAGTGCGGCACCCGTAAATCCAGTGTGAAATCAGCGTGGCACCTGTAAATCCAGTATGAAATACAGTGCAGTGCGACACCCGCAAATCCAGTGTGAAATCAGTGTGGCACCCGTAAATCCAGTGTGAAATCAGTGTGGCACCTGTAAATCCAGTATGAAATACAGTGCGACACCCGCAAATCCAGTGTGAAATCAGTGTGGCACCGTAAATCCCGTGCGAAATACAATGCGACGCCCGCAAATCCAGTGTGAAAAACAGTGTGGCACCCGTAAATCCCTCGTGAAATACAGTGCGGCACCCGCAAATCCAGTGTGAAATCAGTGCGGCACCCGTAAATCCAGTGTGAAATCAGTGTGGCACCTGTAAATCCAGTATGAAATACAGTGCAGTGCGACACCCGCAAATCCAGTGTGAAATCAGTGTGGCACCCGTAAATCCCTCGTGAAATACAGTGCGGCACCCGTAAATCCAGTGTGAAATCAGTGTGGCACCTGTAAATCCAGTATGAAATACAGTGCGACACCCGCAAATCCAGTGTGAAATCAGTGTGGCACCCGTAAATCCCTCGTGAAATACAGTGCGGCACCCGCAAATCCAGTGTGAAATCAGTGTGGCACCGTAAATCCCGTGTGAAATAAAATGCGACGCCCGCAAATCCAGTGTGAAAAACAGTGTGGCACCCGTAAATCCCTCGTGAAATACAGTGCGGCACCCGCAAATCCAGTGTGAAATCAGTGTGGCACCCGTAAATCCCTCGTGAAATACAGTGCGGCACCCGTAAATCCAGTGTGAAATCAGTGCGGCACCCGTAAATCCAGTGTGAAATCAGCGTGGCACCTGTAAATCCAGTATGAAATACAGTGCAGTGCGACACCCGCAAATCCAGTGTGAAATCAGCGTGGCCCCTGTAAATCCAGTATGAAATACAGTGCAGTGCGACACCCGCAAATCCAGTGTGAAATCAGTGTGGCACCCGTAAATCCCTCGTGAAATACAGTGCGGCACCCGCAAATCCAGTGTGAAATCAGTGCGGCACCCGCAAATCCAGTGTGAAATCAGTGTGGCACCGTAAATCCCGTGTGAAATAAAATGCGACGCCCGCAAATCCAGTGTGAAAAACAGTGTGGCACCCGTAAATCCCTCGTGAAATACAGTGCGGCACCCGCAAATCCAGTGTGAAATCAGTGCGGCACCCGTAATATCCTCGTGAAATACAGTGCGGCACCCGCAAATCCAGTGTGAATCAGTGCGACACCCGCAAATCCAGTGTGAAATCAGTGCGGCACCCGCAAATCCAGTGTGAATCAGTGCGACACCCGCAAATCCAGTGTGAAATCAGTGCGGCACCCGCAAATCCAGTGTGAATCAGTGCGGCACCCGCAAATCCAGTGTGAAATCAGTGCGGCACCCGTAAATCCAGTGTGAAATCAGTGTGGCACCCGTAAATCCCTCGTGAAATACAGTGCGGCACCCGTAAATCCAGTGTGAAATCAGTGTGGCACCTGTAAATCCAGTATGAAATACAGTGCAGTGCGACACCCGCAAATCCAGTGTGAAATCAGTGTGGCACCCGTAAATCCCTCGTGAAATACAGTGCGGCACCCGCAAATCCAGTGTGAATCAGTGCGGCACCCGCAAATCCAGTGTGAAATCAGTGCGGCACCCGCAAATCCAGTGTGAAATCAGTGCGGCACCCGTAATATCCTCGTGAAATACAGTGCGGCACCCGCAAATCCAGTGTGAATCAGTGCGACACCCGCAAATCCAGTGTGAAATCAGTGCGGCACCCGTAATATCCTCGTGAAATACAGTGCGGCACCCGCAAATCCAGTGTGAATCAGTGCGACACCCGCAAATCCAGTGTGAAATCATTGTGGCACCCGTAAATCCAGTGTGAAATCAGCGTGGCCCCTGTAAATCCAGTGTGAAATCAGTGCGGCACCCGCAAATCCAGTGTGAAATCAGTGCGGCACCCGTAATATCCTCGTGAAATACAGTGCGGCACCCGCAAATCCAGTGTGAATCAGTGCGACACCCGCAAATCCAGTGTGAAATCAGTGCGGCACCCGCAAATCCAGTGTGAATCAGTGCGGCACCCGCAAATCCAGTGTGAAATCAGTGCGGCACCCGTAAATCCAGTGTGAAATCAGTGTGGCACCTGTAAATCCAGTATGAAATACAGTGCAGTGCGACACCCGCAAATCCAGTGTGAAATCAGTGTGGCACCCGTAAATCCCTCGTGAAATACAGTGCGGCACCCGCAAATCCAGTGTGAATCAGTGCGGCACCCGCAAATCCAGTGTGAAATCAGTGCGGCACCCGCAAATCCAGTGTGAAATCAGTGCGGCACCCGTAATATCCTCGTGAAATACAGTGCGGCACCCGCAAAACCAGTGTGAAATCAGCGCGGCACCCGCAAATCCAGTGTGAAATCAGTGCGGCACCCGTAATATCCTCGTGAAATACAGTGCGGCACCCGCAAATCCAGTGTGAATCAGTGCGACACCCGCAAATCCAGTGTGAAATCAGTGCGGCACCCGTAATATCCTCGTGAAATACAGTGCGGCACCCGCAAATCCAGTGTGAATCAGTGCGACACCCGCAAATCCAGTGTGAAATCATTGTGGCACCCGTAAATCCAGTGTGAAATCAGCGTGGCCCCTGTAAATCCAGTGTGAAATCAGTGCGGCACCCGCAAATCCAGTGTGAAATCAGTGCGGCACCCGTAATATCCTCGTGAAATACAGTGCGGCACCCGCAAATCCAGTGTGAATCAGTGCGACACCCGCAAATCCAGTGTGAAATCAGTGCGGCACCCGCAAATCCAGTGTGAATCAGTGCGACACCCGCAAATCCAGTGTGAAATCAGTGCGGCACCCGCAAATCCAGTGTGAATCAGTGCGACACCCGCAAATCCAGTGTGAAATCAGTGCGGCACCCGCAAATCCAGTGTGAAATCAGTGCGGCACCCGTAAATCCAGTGTGAAATCAGTGCGGCACCCGCAAATCCAGTGTGAAATCAGTGCGGCACCCGCAAATCCAGTGTGAAATCAGTGCGGCACCCGCAAATCCAGTGTGAATCAGTGCGGCACCCGCAAATCCAGTGTGAAATCAGTGCGGCACCCGCAAATCCAGTGTGAAATCAGTGCGGCACCCGTAAATCCAGTGTGAAATCAGTGTGGCACCTGTAAATCCAGTATGAAATACAGTGCAGTGCGACACCCGCAAATCCAGTGTGAAATCAGTGTGGCCCCTGTAAATCCCTCGTGAAATCCAGTGCGGCACCCGTAAATCCAGTGTGAAATCAGTGTGGCACCTGTAAATCCAGTGCGACACCCGCAAATCCAGTGTGAAATCAGTGTGGCACCCGTAAATCCCTCGTGAAATACAGTGCGGCACCCGCAAATCCAGTGTGAAATCAGTGCGGCACCCGCAAATCCAGTGAAATCAGTGCGGCACCCGCAAATCCAGTGTGAAATCAGTGCGGCACCCGCAAATCCAGTGTGAAATCAGTGCGGCACCCGTAAATCCAGTGAAATCAGTGTGGCACCCGTAAATCCCTCGTGAAATACAGTGCGGCACCCGCAAATCCAGTGTGAAATCAGTGCGGCACCCGCAAATCCAGTGTGAAATCAGTGTGGCCCCTGTAAATCCCTCGTGAAATCCAGTGCGGCACCCGTAAATCCAGTGTGAAATCAGTGTGGCACCTGTAAATCCAGTGCGACACCCGCAAATCCAGTGTGAAATCAGTGTGGCCCCTGTAAATCCCTCGTGAAATCCAGTGCGGCACCCGTAAATCCAGTGTGAAATCAGTGTGGCACCTGTAAATCCAGTGCGACACCCGCAAATCCAGTGTGAAATCAGTGTGGCACCCGTAAATCCCTCGTGAAATACAGTGCGGCACCCGCAAATCCAGTGAAATCAGTGTGGCACCCGTAAATCCCTCGTGAAATACAGTGCGGCACCCGCAAATCCAGTGAAATCAGTGCGGCACCCGTAAATCCAGTGAAATCAGTGTGGCACCCGTAAATCCCTCGTGAAATACAGTGCGGCACCCGTAAATCCCTCGTGACAGTGTGAAATCAGTGCGGCACCCGTAATATCCTCGTGAAAAATACAGTGCGGCACCCGCAAAACCAGTGTGAAATACAGCGCGGCACCCGCAAATCCAGTGTGAATCAGTGCGGCACCCGCAAATCCAGTGTGAAATCAGTGCGGCACCCGTAAATCCCTCGTGACAGTGTGAAATCAGTGCGGCACCCGTAATATCCTCGTGAAAAATACAGTGCGGCACCCGCAAAACCAGTGTGAAATACAGCGCGGCACCCGCAAATCCAGTGTGAAATCAGTGCGGCACCCGTAAATCCAGTGAAATCAGTGTGGCACCTGTAAATCCAGTGTGAAATACAGTGCGACACCCGCAAATCCAGTTTGAAATCAGTGTGGCCCCTGTAAATCCCTCGTGAAATCCAGTGCGGCACCCGTAAATCCAGTGTGAAATCAGTGTGGCACCTGTAAATCCAGTGCGACACCCGCAAATCCAGTGTGAAATCAGTGTGGCACCCGTAAATCCCTCGTGAAATACAGTGCGGCACCCGCAAATCCAGTGTGAAATCAGTGCGGCACCCGTAAATCCAGTGAAATCAGTGTGGCACCCGTAAATCCCTCGTGAAATACAGTGCGGCACCCGTAAATCCCTCGTGACAGTGTGAAATCAGTGCGGCACCCGTAATATCCTCGTGAAAAATACAGTGCGGCACCCGCAAAACCAGTGTGAAATACAGCGCGGCACCCGCAAATCCAGTGTGAATCAGTGCGGCACCCGCAAATCCAGTGTGAAATCAGTGCGGCACCCGTAAATCCAGTGAAATCAGTGTGGCACCTGTAAATCCAGTGTGAAATACAGTGCGACACCCGCAAATCCAGTTTGAAATCAGTGTGGCACCCGTAAATCCCGTGTGAAATCCAGCGCGACACCCGCAAAAACAGGTGATCGCACTGGGATTCACGCGGAGATTGTGGGTGTGGCATACCGGATTTGCGGGTGTGCCACATCCGCGAAATGGACTGCGCAGTTGAACTCCTCCACCCGGTGCTGTAAGCTAGAGTTTCGAGCGAACTTTCACTCTATAAAACGCCGAAGTTTCGAGCGAACTTTCACTCTATAAAGCGCCGGAGTTTCGAGCGAACTTTCACTCTATAAAACGCCGGAGTTTCGAGCGAAATTTCACTCTATAAAACGCCGCAGATCCCTCGCGTCTTTTGCTTTCCTCCGCACGGTGCGGCTGCTCCGTGTGCTGCGGGTCCTCAAAGTAGGCACGATTTCTGAGAGTCTGAACTCCGTGCAGAAGTCGCTGGCGAAATCACTCGACGCGCTGTACCTGCTTGTCCTCTTGATATCGATCTCGACGATCCTCGTATGAGCTTTTCCCCTCACTTAGGACGGGGCGACCAGACCAGAGTTTTCGTCGTGTGATTCGGACGTTGTGTTAACGCAGGCCCCAATTTGATAAGGGTTCGCACCCCGTAAACAAAAAGCTCCCTCGTGATAAGTTTTCTGGCTCCGTACTTTGCGTAAAAGGAAGTAGTCCACTGCATACCCCAACACAAGTGGGAAAACGATCAACCGGCACGCAACACAGACAAAATCCATGACTTTTGGCACGAGTGCCGTAGGATCCATTGGTTATGATGATTCACTTCAACTTACCTACATTGTCTGAGCGCGCTACGATTCATGTATTCATTGAGCCGGTCCATCCCCTCTTGATAGACCGTGATAGACCGAAGAATACGGCACCGGGCAATTCGATGCAGCTCCACGAACTAGAGATGGACCTGATAGACCGTGGTGGACCGTGATTCACTGTGAAAAACAGCGGCAAGCACTTCGATGCAGCTTCAAGAGATAGGTACGGACCGGCTCATTCATGTCGATATCTGACACTTCGAACCTTGTTGGCTGGCTGTTGTTATGGTTGCGTATCCACTGGTGCATGATGATTTACTTAAACTTACCTACATTGTCTGAGCGCGCTACGATTCATCTATTCATGTCGATATCTGACACTTCGAACCTTGTTGGCTGGCTGTTGTTATGGTTGCGTATCCACTGGTGCATGATGATTCACTTCAACTTACCTACATTGTCTGAGCGCGCTACGATTCATGTATTCATTGAGCCGGTCCATCCCCTCTTGATAGACCGTGATAGACCGAAGAATACGGCACCGGGCAATTCGATGCAGCTCCACGAACTAGAGATGGACCTGATAGACCGTGGTGGACCGTGATTCACTGTGAAAAACAGCGGCAAGCACTTCGATGCAGCTTCAAGAGATAGGTACGGACCGGCTCATTCATGTCGATATCTGACACTTCGAACCTTGTTGGCTGGCTGTTGTTATGGTTGCGTATCCACTGGTGCATGATGATTTACTTAAACTTACCTACATTGTCTGAGCGCGCTACGATTCATCTATTCATGTCGATATCTGACACTTCGAACCTTGTTGGCTGGCTGTTGTTATGGTTGCGTATCCACTGGTGCATGATGATTCACTTCAACTTACCTACATTGTCTGAGCGCGCTACGATTCATCTATTCATGTCGATATCTGACACTTCGAACCTTGTTGGCTGGCTGTTGTTATGGTTGCGTATCCACTGGTGCATGATGATTCACTTCAACTTACCTACATTGTCTGAGCGCGCTACGATTCATCTATTCATGTCGATATCTGACACTTCGAACCTTGTTGGCTGGCTGTTGTTAAGGATGCGTATCCACTGGTCGCATGATGATTTACTTACTTACCTACATTGTCTGAGCGCGCTACGATTCATCTATTCATGTCGATATCTGACACTTCGAACCTTGTTGGCTGGCTGTTGTTAAGGATGCGTATCCACTGGTTGCATGATGATTTACTTACTTACCTACATTGTCTGAGCGCGCTACGATTCATCTATTCATGTCGATATCTGACACTTCGAACCTTGTTGGCTGGCTGTTGTTAAGGATGCGTATCCACTGGTTGCATGATGATTTACTTACTTACCTACATTGTCTGAGCGCGCTACGATTCATCTATTCATGTCGATATCTGACACTTCGAACCTTGTTGGCTGGCTGTTGTTAAGGATGCGTATCCACTGGTTGCATGATGATTCACTTAACTTACCTACATTGTCTGAGCGCGCTACGATTCATCTATTCATGTCGATATCTGACACTTCGAACATTGTTGGCTGGCTGTTGTAAAGGAGGCGTATCCACTGGTTGCATGATGATTCACTTAACTTACGTACATTGTCTGAGCGCGCTACGATTCATCTATTCATGTCGATGTCTGACACTGAAACTTGTTGGCTGGCTGTTGTTATGGATGCGTATCCACTTGTTACATATGATTCACTCAACTTACCTACCTCGCGCTACGATTCATCTCTTCATAACCACAATTGGGGGGCCCGTGTTCGCATTCCCACCGAACGTGAACTCGGTGTCCCCGCAAAAACTCCGGAAATGACGAGACACATAGGAAGTCGAATAGTTGGCAATAGTCAACTAAGACACACGCACGAGCACACGTACTGCCACCACCGCACATACGATACTCACACTAGTATACGTACCTTAAAGCGAACCTTTTTCACCCGAAGACTTTAAACTCTCGGATCTTTAAGTGAACTTACACTCGAAAGTTGAACTTCCACACCCCCCGCACCCGCGCAGTACTCATCCGCGATGTACTTGGCCGAGACGTCGAATGACGTGCACCGGAATGGAACGTGGTATACGACTACGGACGCCGGCGCCGAGGTTGCATCCCAGTTTCAGAGCATTCCGCACGCCTCCTGGTGGGCCATCGTGACGCTGTGCACAGTCGGATATGGTGATGCTGTCCCGCAGTCGGTGGCGGGGAAGGTGGTGGCGGCCGGCACGATGCTCTGCGGGGTCCTGGTGGTCGCCTCTTCGCCGAGCACCAGTGTACTGCCACCACCGACGATTACATACGATACGCACACTAGCATGTGATACCTTAAAAGGAACCTTTACGACTATGGTCACCCGGAGGAGACTTTAAACCCCCCGATGTCTAAGTGAACTGGCACTCTAGAATCGAAGAAGCTTACACACCACACACACACGCAGTTCTCATCCGCGATGTACTTGGCCGAGACGTCGAACGACGTGCACCGGAACGGAACGTGGTATACGACTACGGACGCCGGCGCCGAGGTTGCGTCCCAGTTTCAGAGCATTCCGCACGCCTCCTGGTGGGCCATCGTGACGCTGTGCACGGTCGGATATGGTGATGCTGTCCCGCAGTCGGTGGCGGGGAAGGTGGTGGCGGCCGGCACGATGCTCTGCGGGATCCTGGTGGTCGCCTTCCCGGTCATTTTGATCGGCGCGAACTTCAACGAGATCTTCGCCGAGCACCAGCGGCAGCAGTCGAGCCAGCGGAAGGTCGACGACCTGAGCGAGCTGCGTGTCGCGACGCAGGACGCGCTGGTAGAGCTGCTAAAGGGCCTGCAGGGCTCGAAGGGGACCACCCAGCTGCTGCACGAAAAGCGAGATCAGCCCGGCCGCGAAATGGGCGCATTCAACTTCAACGGCCAGCAGCGTGCGATCTTCGCGGTCGACGAACCCCCGACGGACGTGCCGCCGACCGTCGTCACGGTGAGCGTCAAGTGCTTCTGGTACGAACCCGTCTTCGAGGTCCGTGCGGGATCTCTGACCATCGTCGGCCCCAACGGCGCCGTTTCGAACCTGCGGAGCAGCTTCGCTGCGCCGGCCAAACCGCGTTCTCCGTCGTTCATCCGCCCCGCGTCGCTCGCGGCGTCTGCCGCGTCTGCTCAGCTGGCGACGTCTGTCGGCGGCGGGGCGCACGTCGTCTCGTTCGCGCTGTCCCTCGACGACAGCGCGGCGCAGGCCGCGGCGCGGGAGGTCGTTTCGAAGGTCGAGCCGACGTCTTCGGACCTGTTCTTCGCCAGCTCCCGGTCGGTCGCAGTTCTCGATGTCTCGTTCCCGAACCTGGCCGCCTTCGTCACCTTCGACGCGGAGCTGATGGTCCACCGCTTCCACAACCCGAGCCAGCGCGTGCGCATCGGCTTCCTCGTTTCCGGCTGCGACGACGCAGAGTCCCTTGTTGCCATCCTGCCGACCGTGACCCTGCACGTCGCCGCCTACTGGAAATCGGCGCACGAAGTGGCCTGCGGGACGCAACAGCCCGACTTCAGCTCAACCATACCGCTGCACGAGTTGGCGGACGACTGACACCGGTCAGGGTTGTCCTCAAGTTCAGCGCAACGCGACCTACCCAGGCTCATTCATCCGCCCCGCGTCGCTCGTGGCGTCTGCCGCGTCTGCTCAGCTGGCGACGTCTGTCGGCGGCGGGGCGCACGTCGTCTCTTTCGCGCTGTCCCTTGACGACAGCGCGGCGCAGGCCGCGGCGCGGGAGTTGTTTCGAAGGTCGAGCCGACGTCTCCGGACCTGTTCTTCGCCAGCTCCCGGTCGGTCGCAGTTCTCGATGTCTCGTTCCCGAACTTGGCCGCCTTCGTCACCTTCGACACGGAGCTGATGGCCCACCGCTTCCACAACCCGAGCCAGCACGTGCGCATCGGCTTCCTCGTTTCCGGCTGCGACGAGTCCCTTGTTGCCATCCTGCCGACCGCAACTCTGCACGTCGCCGCCTACTGGAAATCGGCAGACGAAGTGGCCTGCGGGACGCAACAGCCCGACTTCAGCTCAACCATACCGCTGCACGAGTTAGCGGACGACTGACACCGGTCAGGTTTGTCCTCAAGTTCAGCGCAAGGCGACCTACCCGCCAACTGACTTGCGAAACATGCGCAGATTATTACTCGGTCAGTGCAAAATAAAAAGCGTGCGAGCGCTTCGGAACGGGGAATACATGGCGGGCTGCATCGAATCTGGGTGCCTTCACAGTCCGCAAAAATATTGAAAACCGCGTTGACGTCGCGCCGAAGCAATCGTATCGCGCCGTCAACTGGCGGCTCTGCTCAAGGATTTACCTAGGTTCAAAGTGACCAACTAGGCCTGCTCCTGATAGGGTCCAGAACTTCTCAGGTGAAAGTGACCAACTAGGCCTGCTCCTGATAGGGTCCAGAACTTCTCAGGTGAAAGTGACCAACTAGGCCTGCTCCTGATAGGGTCCAGAACTTCTCAGGTGAAAGTGACCAACTAGGCCTGCTCCTGATAGGGTCCAGAACTTCTCAGGTGAAAGTGACCAACTAGGCCTGCTCCTGATAGGGTCCAGAACTTCTCAGGTGAAAGTGACCAACTAGGCCTGCTCCTGATAGGGTCCAGAACTTCTCAGGTGAAAGTGACCAACTAGGCCTGCTCCTGATAGGGTCCAGAACTTCTCAGGTGAAAGTGACCAACTAGGCCTGCTCCTGATAGGGTCCAGAACTTCTCAGGTGAAAGTGACCAACTAGGCCTGCTCCTGATAGGGTCCAGAACTTCTCAGGTGAAAGTGACCAACTAGGCCTGCTCCTGATAGGGTCCAGAACTTCTCAGGTGAAAGTGACCAACTAGGCCTGCTCCTGATAGGGTCCAGAACTTCTCAGGTGAAAGTGACCAACTAGGCCTGCTCCTGATAGGGTCCAGAACTTCTCAGGTGAAAGTGACCAACTAGGCCTGCTCCTGATAGGGTCCAGAACTTCTCAGGTGAAAGTGACCAACTAGGCCTGCTCCTGATAGGGTCCAGAACTTCTCAGGTGAAAGTGACCAACTAGGCCTGCTCCTGATAGGGTCCAGAACTTCTCAGGTGAAAGTGACCAACTAGGCCTGCTCCTGATAGGGTCCAGAACTTCTCAGGTGAAAGTGACCAACTAGGCCTGCTCCTGATAGGGTCCAGAACTTCTCAGGTGAAAGTGACCAACTAGGCCTGCTCCTGATAGGGTCCAGAACTTCTCAGGTGAAAGTGACCAACTAGGCCTGCTCCTGATAGGGTCCAGAACTTCTCAGGTGAAAGTGACCAACTAGGCCTGCTCCTGATAGGGTCCAGAACTTCTCAGGTGAAAGTGACCAACTAGGCCTGCTCCTGATAGGGTCCAGAACTTCTCAGGTGAAAGTGACCAACTAGGCCTGCTCCTGATAGGGTCCAGAACTTCTCAGGTGAAAGTGACCAACTAGGCCTGCTCCTGATAGGGTCCAGAACTTCTCAGGTGAAAGTGACCAACTAGGCCTGCTCCTGATAGGGTCCAGAACTTCTCAGGTGAAAGTGACCAACTAGGCCTGCTCCTGATAGGGTCCAGAACTTCTCAGGTGAAAGTGACCAACTAGGCCTGCTCCTGATAGGGTCCAGAACTTCTCAGGTGAAAGTGACGAACTAGGCCTGCTCCTGATAGGGTCCAGAACTTCTCAGGTGAAAGTGACGAACTAGGCCTGCTCCTGATAGGGTCCAGAACTTCTCAGGTGAAAGTGACCAACTAGGCCTGCTCCTGATAGGGTCCAGAACTTCTCAGGTGAAAGTGACGAACTAGGCCTGCTCCTGATAGGGTCCAGAACTTCTCAGGTGAAAGTGACCAACTAGGCCTGCTCCTGATGGGGTCCAGAACTTCTCAGGTGAAAGTGACCAACTAGGCCTGCTCCTGATAGGGTCCAGAACTTCTCAGGTGAAAGTGACCAACTAGGCCTGCTCCTGATAGGGTCCAGAACTTCTCAGGTGAAAGTGACCAACTAGGCCTGCTCCTGATAGGGTCCAGAACTTCTCAGGTGAAAGTGACCAACTAGGCCTGCTCCTGATAGGGTCCAGAACTTCTCAGGTGAAAGTGACCAACTAGGCCTGCTCCTGATAGGGTCCAGAACTTCTCAGGTGAAAGTGACCAACTAGGCCTGCTCCTGATAGGGTCCAGAACTTCTCAGGTGAAAGTGACCAACTAGGCCTGCTCCTGATAGGGTCCAGAACTTCTCAGGTGAAAGTGACCAACTAGGCCTGCTCCTGATAGGGTCCAGAACTTCTCAGGTGAAAGTGACCAACTAGGCCTGCTCCTGATAGGGTCCAGAACTTCTCAGGTGAAAGTGACCAACTAGGCCTGCTCCTGATAGGGTCCAGAACTTCTCAGGTGAAAGTGACCAACTAGGCCTGCTCCTGATAGGGTCCAGAACTTCTCAGGTGAAAGTGACCAACTAGGCCTGCTCCTGATAGGGTCCAGAACTTCTCAGGTGAAAGTGACCAACTAGGCCTGCTCCTGATAGGGTCCAGAACTTCTCAGGTGAAAGTGACCAACTAGGCCTGCTCCTGATAGGGTCCAGAACTTCTCAGGTGAAAGTGACCAACTAGGCCTGCTCCTGATAGGGTCCAGAACTTCTCAGGTGAAAGTGACCAACTAGGCCTGCTCCTGATAGGGTCCAGAACTTCTCAGGTGAAAGTGACCAACTAGGCCTGCTCCTGATAGGGTCCAGAACTTCTCAGGTGAAAGTGACCAACTAGGCCTGCTCCTGATAGGGTCCAGAACTTCTCAGGTGAAAGTGACCAACTAGGCCTGCTCCTGATAGGGTCCAGAACTTCTCAGGTGAAAGTGACCAACTAGGCCTGCTCCTGATAGGGTCCAGAACTTCTCAGGTGAAAGTGACCAACTAGGCCTGCTCCTGATGGGGTCCAGAACTTCTCAGGTGAAAGTGACCAACTAGGCCTGCTCCTGATGGGGTCCAGAACTTCTCAGGTGAAAGTGACCAACTAGGCCTGCTCCTGATAGGGTCCAGAACTTCTCAGGTGAAAGTGACCAACTAGGCCTGCTCCTGATGGGGTCCAGAACTTCTCAGGTGAAAGTGACCAACTAGGCCTGCTCCTGATAGGGTCCAGAACTTCTCAGGTGAAAGTGACCAACTAGGCCTGCTCCTGATAGGGTCCAGAACTTCTCAGGTGAAAGTGACCAACTAGGCCTGCTCCTGATAGGGTCCAGAACTTCTCAGGTGAAAGTGACCAACTAGGCCTGCTCCTGATAGGGTCCAGAACTTCTCAGGTGAAAGTGACCAACTAGGCCTGCTCCTGATAGGGTCCAGAACTTCTCAGGTGAAAGTGACCAACTAGGCCTGCTCCTGATAGGGTCCAGAACTTCTCAGGTGAAAGTGACCAACTAGGCCTGCTCCTGATAGGGTCCAGAACTTCTCAGGTGAAAGTGACCAACTAGGCCTGCTCCTGATAGGGTCCAGAACTTCTCAGGTGAAAGTGACCAACTAGGCCTGCTCCTGATAGGGTCCAGAACTTCTCAGGTGAAAGTGACGAACTAGGCCTGCTCCTGATAGGGTCCAGAACTTCTCAGGTGAAAGTGACCAACTAGGCCTGCTCCTGATAGGGTCCAGAACTTCTCAGGTGAAAGTGACCAACTAGGCCTGCTCCTGATAGGGTCCAGAACTTCTCAGGTGAAAGTGACCAACTAGGCCTGCTCCTGATAGGGTCCAGAACTTCTCAGGTGAAAGTGACCAACTAGGCCTGCTCCTGATAGGGTCCAGAACTTCTCAGGTGAAAGTGACCAACTAGGCCTGCTCCTGATAGGGTCCAGAACTTCTCAGGTGAAAGTGACCAACTAGGCCTGCTCCTGATAGGGTCCAGAACTTCTCAGGTGAAAGTGACCAACTAGGCCTGCTCCTGATAGGGTCCAGAACTTCTCAGGTGAAAGTGACCAACTAGGCCTGCTCCTGATAGGGTCCAGAACTTCTCAGGTGAAAGTGACCAACTAGGCCTGCTCCTGATAGGGTCCAGAACTTCTCAGGTGAAAGTGACCAACTAGGCCTGCTCCTGATAGGGTCCAGAACTTCTCAGGTGAAAGTGACCAACTAGGCCTGCTCCTGATAGGGTCCAGAACTTCTCAGGTGAAAGTGACCAACTAGGCCTGCTCCTGATAGGGTCCAGAACTTCTCAGGTGAAAGTGACCAACTAGGCCTGCTCCTGATAGGGTCCAGAACTTCTCAGGTGAAAGTGACCAACTAGGCCTGCTCCTGATAGGGTCCAGAACTTCTCAGGTGAAAGTGACCAACTAGGCCTGCTCCTGATAGGGTCCAGAACTTCTCAGGTGAAAGTGACCAACTAGGCCTGCTCCTGATAGGGTCCAGAACTTCTCAGGTGAAAGTGACCAACTAGGCCTGCTCCTGATAGGGTCCAGAACTTCTCAGGTGAAAGTGACCAACTAGGCCTGCTCCTGATAGGGTCCAGAACTTCTCAGGTGAAAGTGACCAACTAGGCCTGCTCCTGATAGGGTCCAGAACTTCTCAGGTGAAAGTGACCAACTAGGCCTGCTCCTGATAGGGTCCAGAACTTCTCAGGTGAAAGTGACCAACTAGGCCTGCTCCTGATAGGGTCCAGAACTTCTCAGGTGAAAGTGACCAACTAGGCCTGCTCCTGATAGGGTCCAGAACTTCTCAGGTGAAAGTGACCAACTAGGCCTGCTCCTGATAGGGTCCAGAACTTCTCAGGTGAAAGTGACCAACTAGGCCTGCTCCTGATAGGGTCCAGAACTTCTCAGGTGAAAGTGACCAACTAGGCCTGCTCCTGATAGGGTCCAGAACTTCTCAGGTGAAAGTGACCAACTAGGCCTGCTCCTGATAGGGTCCAGAACTTCTCAGGTGAAAGTGACGAACTAGGCCTGCTCCTGATAGGGTCCAGAACTTCTCAGGTGAAAGTGACCAACTAGGCCTGCTCCTGATAGGGTCCAGAACTTCTCAGGTGAAAGTGACCAACTAGGCCTGCTCCTGATAGGGTCCAGAACTTCTCAGGTGAAAGTGACCAACTAGGCCTGCTCCTGATAGGGTCCAGAACTTCTCAGGTGAAAGTGACCAACTAGGCCTGCTCCTGATAGGGTCCAGAACTTCTCAGGTGAAAGTGACCAACTAGGCCTGCTCCTGATAGGGTCCAGAACTTCTCAGGTGAAAGTGACCAACTAGGCCTGCTCCTGATAGGGTCCAGAACTTCTCAGGTGAAAGTGACCAACTAGGCCTGCTCCTGATAGGGTCCAGAACTTCTCAGGTGAAAGTGACCAACTAGGCCTGCTCCTGATAGGGTCCAGAACTTCTCAGGTGAAAGTGACCAACTAGGCCTGCTCCTGATAGGGTCCAGAACTTCTCAGGTGAAAGTGACCAACTAGGCCTGCTCCTGATAGGGTCCAGAACTTCTCAGGTGAAAGTGACGAACTAGGCCTGCTCCTGATAGGGTCCAGAACTTCTCAGGTGAAAGTGACCAACTAGGCCTGCTCCTGATAGGGTCCAGAACTTCTCAGGTGAAAGTGACCAACTAGGCCTGCTCCTGATAGGGTCCAGAACTTCTCAGGTGAAAGTGACCAACTAGGCCTGCTCCTGATAGGGTCCAGAACTTCTCAGGTGAAAGTGACCAACTAGGCCTGCTCCTGATAGGGTCCAGAACTTCTCAGGTGAAAGTGACCAACTAGGCCTGCTCCTGATGGGGTCCAGAACTTCTCAGGTGAAAGTGACCAACTAGGCCTGCTCCTGATAGGGTCCAGAACTTCTCAGGTGAAAGTGACGAACTAGGCCTGCTCCTGATAGGGTCCAGAACTTCTCAGGTGAAAGTGACCAACTAGGCCTGCTCCTGATAGGGTCCAGAACTTCTCAGGTGAAAGTGACCAACTAGGCCTGCTCCTGATAGGGTCCAGAACTTCTCAGGTGAAAGTGACCAACTAGGCCTGCTCCTGATAGGGTCCAGAACTTCTCAGGTGAAAGTGACCAACTAGGCCTGCTCCTGATAGGGTCCAGAACTTCTCAGGTGAAAGTGACCAACTAGGCCTGCTCCTGATAGGGTCCAGAACTTCTCAGGTGAAAGTGACCAACTAGGCCTGCTCCTGATAGGGTCCAGAACTTCTCAGGTGAAAGTGACCAACTAGGCCTGCTCCTGATAGGGTCCAGAACTTCTCAGGTGAAAGTGACCAACTAGGCCTGCTCCTGATAGGGTCCAGAACTTCTCAGGTGAAAGTGACCAACTAGGCCTGCTCCTGATAGGGTCCAGAACTTCTCAGGTGAAAGTGACCAACTAGGCCTGCTCCTGATAGGGTCCAGAACTTCTCAGGTGAAAGTGACCAACTAGGCCTGCTCCTGATAGGGTCCAGAACTTCTCAGGTGAAAGTGACCAACTAGGCCTGCTCCTGATAGGGTCCAGAACTTCTCAGGTGAAAGTGACGAACTAGGCCTGCTCCTGATAGGGTCCAGAACTTCTCAGGTGAAAGTGACGAACTAGGCCTGCTCCTGATAGGGTCCAGAACTTCTCAGGTGAAAGTGACGAACTAGGCCTGCTCCTGATAGGGTCCAGAACTTCTCAGGTGAAAGTGACCAACTAGGCCTGCTCCTGATGGGGTCCAGAACTTCTCAGGTGAAAGTGACCAACTAGGCCTGCTCCTGATAGGGTCCAGAACTTCTCAGGTGAAAGTGACCAACTAGGCCTGCTCCTGATAGGGTCCAGAACTTCTCAGGTGAAAGTGACCAACTAGGCCTGCTCCTGATAGGGTCCAGAACTTCTCAGGTGAAAGTGACCAACTAGGCCTGCTCCTGATAGGGTCCAGAACTTCTCAGGTGAAAGTGACCAACTAGGCCTGCTCCTGATAGGGTCCAGAACTTCTCAGGTGAAAGTGACCAACTAGGCCTGCTCCTGATAGGGTCCAGAACTTCTCAGGTGAAAGTGACCAACTAGGCCTGCTCCTGATAGGGTCCAGAACTTCTCAGGTGAAAGTGACCAACTAGGCCTGCTCCTGATAGGGTCCAGAACTTCTCAGGTGAAAGTGACCAACTAGGCCTGCTCCTGATAGGGTCCAGAACTTCTCAGGTGAAAGTGACCAACTAGGCCTGCTCCTGATAGGGTCCAGAACTTCTCAGGTGAAAGTGACCAACTAGGCCTGCTCCTGATAGGGTCCAGAACTTCTCAGGTGAAAGTGACCAACTAGGCCTGCTCCTGATAGGGTCCAGAACTTCTCAGGTGAAAGTGACCAACTAGGCCTGCTCCTGATAGGGTCCAGAACTTCTCAGGTGAAAGTGACCAACTAGGCCTGCTCCTGATAGGGTCCAGAACTTCTCAGGTGAAAGTGACCAACTAGGCCTGCTCCTGATAGGGTCCAGAACTTCTCAGGTGAAAGTGACCAACTAGGCCTGCTCCTGATAGGGTCCAGAACTTCTCAGGTGAAAGTGACCAACTAGGCCTGCTCCTGATAGGGTCCAGAACTTCTCAGGTGAAAGTGACCAACTAGGCCTGCTCCTGATGGGGTCCAGAACTTCTCAGGTGAAAGTGACCAACTAGGCCTGCTCCTGATAGGGTCCAGAACTTCTCAGGTGAAAGTGACCAACTAGGCCTGCTCCTGATAGGGTCCAGAACTTCTCAGGTGAAAGTGACCAACTAGGCCTGCTCCTGATAGGGTCCAGAACTTCTCAGGTGAAAGTGACCAACTAGGCCTGCTCCTGATAGGGTCCAGAACTTCTCAGGTGAAAGTGACCAACTAGGCCTGCTCCTGATGGGGTCCAGAACTTCTCAGGTGAAAGTGACCAACTAGGCCTGCTCCTGATAGGGTCCAGAACTTCTCAGGTGAAAGTGACCAACTAGGCCTGCTCCTGATAGGGTCCAGAACTTCTCAGGTGAAAGTGACGAACTAGGCCTGCTCCTGATAGGGTCCAGAACTTCTCAGGTGAAAGTGACCAACTAGGCCTGCTCCTGATAGGGTCCAGAACTTCTCAGGTGAAAGTGACGAACTAGGCCTGCTCCTGATAGGGTCCAGAACTTCTCAGGTGAAAGTGACCAACTAGGCCTGCTCCTGATAGGGTCCAGAACTTCTCAGGTGAAAGTGACCAACTAGGCCTGCTCCTGATAGGGTCCAGAACTTCTCAGGTGAAAGTGACCAACTAGGCCTGCTCCTGATAGGGTCCAGAACTTCTCAGGTGAAAGTGACGAACTAGGCCTGCTCCTGATAGGGTCCAGAACTTCTCAGGTGAAAGTGACCAACTAGGCCTGCTCCTGATAGGGTCCAGAACTTCTCAGGTGAAAGTGACCAACTAGGCCTGCTCCTGATAGGGTCCAGAACTTCTCAGGTGAAAGTGACCAACTAGGCCTGCTCCTGATAGGGTCCAGAACTTCTCAGGTGAAAGTGACCAACTAGGCCTGCTCCTGATAGGGTCCAGAACTTCTCAGGTGAAAGTGACCAACTAGGCCTGCTCCTGATAGGGTCCAGAACTTCTCAGGTGAAAGTGACCAACTAGGCCTGCTCCTGATAGGGTCCAGAACTTCTCAGGTGAAAGTGACCAACTAGGCCTGCTCCTGATAGGGTCCAGAACTTCTCAGGTGAAAGTGACCAACTAGGCCTGCTCCTGATAGGGTCCAGAACTTCTCAGGTGAAAGTGACCAACTAGGCCTGCTCCTGATAGGGTCCAGAACTTCTCAGGTGAAAGTGACCAACTAGGCCTGCTCCTGATAGGGTCCAGAACTTCTCAGGTGAAAGTGACCAACTAGGCCTGCTCCTGATAGGGTCCAGAACTTCTCAGGTGAAAGTGACCAACTAGGCCTGCTCCTGATAGGGTCCAGAACTTCTCAGGTGAAAGTGACCAACTAGGCCTGCTCCTGATAGGGTCCAGAACTTCTCAGGTGAAAGTGACGAACTAGGCCTGCTCCTGATAGGGTCCAGAACTTCTCAGGTGAAAGTGACCAACTAGGCCTGCTCCTGATAGGGTCCAGAACTTCTCAGGTGAAAGTGACCAACTAGGCCTGCTCCTGATAGGGTCCAGAACTTCTCAGGTGAAAGTGACCAACTAGGCCTGCTCCTGATAGGGTCCAGAACTTCTCAGGTGAAAGTGACCAACTAGGCCTGCTCCTGATAGGGTCCAGAACTTCTCAGGTGAAAGTGACGAACTAGGCCTGCTCCTGATAGGGTCCAGAACTTCTCAGGTGAAAGTGACCAACTAGGCCTGCTCCTGATAGGGTCCAGAACTTCTCAGGTGAAAGTGACCAACTAGGCCTGCTCCTGATAGGGTCCAGAACTTCTCAGGTGAAAGTGACGAACTAGGCCTGCTCCTGATGGGGTCCAGAACTTCTCAGGTGAAAGTGACCAACTAGGCCTGCTCCTGATGGGGTCCAGAACTTCTCAGGTGAAAGTGACGAACTAGGCCTGCTCCTGATAGGGTCCAGAACTTCTCAGGTGAAAGTGACCAACTAGGCCTGCTCCTGATAGGGTCCAGAACTTCTCAGGTGAAAGTGACCAACTAGGCCTGCTCCTGATAGGGTCCAGAACTTCTCAGGTGAAAGTGACCAACTAGGCCTGCTCCTGATAGGGTCCAGAACTTCTCAGGTGAAAGTGACCAACTAGGCCTGCTCCTGATGGGGTCCAGAACTTCTCAGGTGAAAGTGACGAACTAGGCCTGCTCCTGATAGGGTCCAGAACTTCTCAGGTGAAAGTGACCAACTAGGCCTGCTCCTGATGGGGTCCAGAACTTCTCAGGTGAAAGTGACCAACTAGGCCTGCTCCTGATAGGGTCCAGAACTTCTCAGGTGAAAGTGACCAACTAGGCCTGCTCCTGATGGGGTCCAGAACTTCTCAGGTGAAAGTGGCCAACCCCTCTGCCCCGGCATGCACACGCCCGTCTTTGTGGAATCCGATGCCAGCAATGTGACCGGCGGCAAATGCCCGTCCTTGCTCCCCCCTTTGCACCTTTCTTCGGTCTCCCCGCAGGTGCCGGGTTTCCACCCTCACACTCGGGGCAGTCTCCGCCTATGCCACGCACCACTCTGCGCCGCTCTCGCTCTTTTTTTTACATAAGCGCCAGCTTGGCATTGTAACTGTACCCGCACCGCTGCAGCCGGGATGCGCACCACAGTGTATCGTAGTTGATGCTGGATTTCCCATCCTTCGAAACCCGCAACCCGGACGAGATCTGGGAAGATGGAATAAATGTTGAATTCAGCGACGGCGACTGGTGGCCCCCTGAGTGACTCTCGCCCCGCTCCTTCAGGTGCTCCCTGAAGGCAAGAATCCGTTCCCAATTCATCCACCACTCAGATGCTGCGTGCTGGTAAATCATTTGTACGAGTAGGATGCAGACACGGAATAAGGCACTTGCGTCGACTCAGAAAGAATCTGCGGGACGTGCATGATGGTATGCTCCGCCACGAGAGTGGGATGCAGGGGGGCATCGGACCTGCGCAACTGACGGCTTGGCCAGTGCTGCAAACGAGGCAACTCATGATCGCCGCACCCCACGGCAGGTCCGAGAGAGTGGAAGAAGGCCTCATTATCTGAAGGTTTTTCGTGGTTTCCGATCCGACGACCTCCATGTTCACGTGGGTCCGCGTCCTAAGTACTAAAGCCCCCTTGAACGCGAAACCGTTTGAAACAGTGATTTATATATGGGTCTGGGGCTCGGGGCCACCCCGAGCGCGAAAAAAAAAATTGAATTAATTTTGGGCTGGGGGTTGGGGTAGGGCCGGGTCACTACCAACCGGGATCAGCGGGGGTGAGCCACAGGGGAGGGACGAAGCCATGGCGAAGTCATGGCGAAGCCATGGGGGCAGGAAGGGGAAAGAGGAGACAGGAGGGCCAGGGGCGGAAGGGCCAAAGGAGATAGTGGGAGGCGGACGTTGACTACCAATTCTAATTGAATTTGGATTCGAAATTGGACATTGACTACCAATTCTAATTAAATTCAGAATCTAAAATTGGACGTTGAGTACCGATTCTAATTAGATTTGGGGTTCGGCATCAGACGTTGACTACCGGTTCTAACTGAATTTGGATTCAATACTAGAAGTTGACCGGTGCGGAAATTCTTCGCTGTACCGTACCGTGCGCTGGGGGGCGCTGCCCCCCCAGACCCCCCCCCTCTCTCTTACAAATTAGCTTAACCATTTCGTCTGATTCTTGTTCCAACACTGAGGTTGGGTGGGTTGGGCTGGCCTGGCCTGGTAGTGCTTGCCTCTTGACTACCAATTCTAATTAATTTTGGATCCACCACAGGACCCCGAGGGCGAAAAAGGACTTTTCTGCAGAGGAGGAAAAGCTATATAAATCCCTGCGTTTGAAAGCAAAAAAAAAAAAAAAAAAAAAAAAAAACCACACACACACACACACACACGATGCGCGGATTCGTGATGGCACTGCTGGGTGCGGCCAGCGTGGTTGAGGCTGCAGCCCCGCCGTTGTCCGGTACCGGGATCCACCAACAACGATACGTTGGAACCTGGCAGAGTCCTCTTTCTAGATCCGACTATCCAGACTTCGACGATCTTACTCCGACGGGAACCTCGACGCAATCAGGTATCAACCTCGATTATGCCTACTTGTACTACACCGGTTGCTGCAGCGGTTTCGCGATTCGGTATGCCGGGCACTTGACTGTAACCAATGCGGGCATCCACTCGTTCTCTCTTGAGGATGGCACCAGCTCGCGGATGTTCATCGACGGTGTGCTGCTCATCGACGAGGGCAGTGCTTGCAGTGTGAACTTGTCAATCGGGCAGCACGAAGTCAGGGTGGAGTTCTTTTTTGCAGGTGTTACGTCCTTGCAGTGGAAGTGGCAACAGCCGGGAGACGAAATGGTGCTGGTCCCGAAAGAGAGGCTGAGCCCGTTGAGTTGTCTGACTGTCGATGCAGCCGGAAGATGCTAAGGCATGCGCGAATACTTTTTTGTTTTTTATTGGGTAAAGTCTCTTGTATGGACACCTGACTTGAAAAAAAAAAAGGTCCCTTGTATGGACAGCAAACTTTCAAAATTCCCTTGCATGGACTCCTGATTTTGGAAAAGTCCCTTGTGTGGACGAGATATTTTTTTCTAGTCGTATACGATCGCAGATCTTAGAAGATATTAATATATCCGACGAATACCTAACACTGGTACAAGGTTAAATAACCCCGTCGCTATCCCGAAAACATCGTAACTTCATGCCCACCCACCCTTGCCCCCCTTTTTCTGAAGTCGTGTCCTGAGGCGTCACGACGATTGTGACGAACACACCGAATCTCTGCCCGACCTTTCTACTTTCGATTTTTGCATCATCCGCGACGGTAAAGACGAAGCAGACGGAGCCAGTATACGCAGTAGGAGGAGGATGTCTTATAGCCCCTTTTATGGACAAACTTCCCAGGTCCCTTGTATGGACACCTGATTTTTTGGAAAAGTCCGTTGTCAGGTGTGGTGAAACCTGCTCCAAATTTGGGTCCAAAAAAATTGGGTCCTCGGTCATCCGGATGGGCCGCACGGTTGTGCCGACACAACAATAGACGGAACGCTTCAACAGCTGAGTGCGCGACCTCTGCGCAACAGACGCGGCGCAGGCCATCTTGAGGAAGCAAGTCTTGGGTCCGAGTTTTGGCATTTCGGTTCATCACAGGTTCCCTGCCCCCAAAGATTGCTGCAGCGCAAGTGCTTTGTCTTTCTCGAGTCTGCCCCTAACTTGGTCCACCGATTATAGATCGTCAGAACTTTGAACATGCAGAGCTCGACAGGTTTGCTTCCTCCTGGTTCGTTTCCACTGCGGTTAGCCGCATACGATGTTCGTGTGACAAAGTTTTTTCGGCTAGTTGCGAGGAACCACCTGCAGGAGTTGCTCAAAGCATGAAGGCCGAGGACGCTCAACAAAGCCTATGGTAGGGCTCGCATCAGAATTAAAACCTTGTTTTGTGGCATAGTGGCACGGATGAATCAAACTGACTGACACGGCAGGATTTCCCGCGTCAGCAGAGTGCAGCATCATCTCCATCCTCAAGATCGACGGACAAAAGCACTCACACAACAAACAACCAGTAGCACATTTTCCCAGCCATCCCATTTTTCCCTGACCCCTGATCCCATTATTTACCTGCCACCGTCTCACGGAGTGTTGATTGGTTCAAAGTTCGAAGAGCAACAACAGGCATGCAAGGAACCGATGAAATTGCACTTGCTTCCTTTGCAGTAGCTGTTGTTCTGCAAAAAAGTCTGTATCTAAAGAAAATGGCAAAAATATGAAGAGTCGGCAAAATTCTGAATATTGAAACCTTGGCCAAAAAGTCTTGCTTTGTATCCCAAAGGGATTATCTGGTCTTTACGAAAGTACGCCGTCCATACAAGGGACTTTTCCAAAAAGTATGTCGTCCAAACAAGGGACTTTTCCAAAAAGTATGTCGTCCATACAAGGAACTTCTTTGAAAGTACGGCGTCCATGTCCACATAAGGGTAGGTTCTCCATACAAGGTATTTTTGAACATCTGCCGTCCATATATAAGGGACCAAAAAGGCCCGCAAACACGTGCACTTCGCGTATTACTCTATGGGTTCCGCTTTTCCTTACTTCAACACGACCTTCCCAAAGTACCGCCTTCTCACTCGGGCCCCAAATGGTGTGGTCCAGATGTCCACACGAGCTGTCCAGTATTGAGTATGTCCTGTCCGCCGCTCGGTGGAGTGGTTACTTGACTGTACCCCAGGCGGGCGTCCACGGGTTCAGTCTCAGTTCTGTTGACAGCTCGCGGATATGTTCATCGACGGTGCGCTGATCATCGACGACGGCGTTCCTGGCACTGTGTACTTGCTAATCGGGCAGCACGGAGCCAGGGTTGAGTTCTTCCACTGGTTGCTGAAACTCAACTATTGCAGTTGGAGTGGCAGCAGCCGGAACCTGTTTTTCTGGACAGAAGGTTCGGCAGGAGAGGCGGACCCACGTTGTGGACCCAAAGAAGTTCATAGGTTATGGCCCTTGGCAGCCCCACCGCGACGCGGAAAGGACGAACTTTCGACGCCGATAGAAAGAAAATCGGGGGCAACGGCACCAGAACACTTTTCCCCCGCCCCCTGCCGCACTCGGAGCTGGAGGGGGTGGAAATGCGAGAACCGTGAGGGTGGAGAAGGATGAAGAAAGAAAGACAGCCAGCGGGTCGGACGCGTGGTTCTGCAGTGGGTGGGTGAAAGTGGAGTGAATGGCAGGCAGTCACACGACGCGGTTGAACGAAGTCGGCGAAACTGCACAGGGACACCGTTGCCAATCCAAGTAACAAAGGAAGACAGGCTTCGAGCCCAAGCTACCCACAACAGGCGAGTGGGAGACCCACTTTGTTGAAGCTTTTTTGTTGACCACACGAGCCTTGGCACCTCGTTCTCACACTACTAGCAAATGCCAACTTTTGACACCCCCGCCTCAGCGTTCGAAAACGGAATCTGATCGACGAATGACAGCACATGTGTCGGCAGCTCAACTACGATTGACACCATTTGCAGCGGAAGCTTTTCAATCCCACACACATACCACACAAAAGGAAGCGCGAACCAGGGGAGGGCGGGAGAAATAGCCCCCAACTGATCCCCCCCTGGGAAACGGGAGATTAGCGCAACGAATCAAATATCAAATCATCTTTTTTTTTTTTTTGCGAGCGAAAGCCAGGGCGAGAAGAACCTGCTTGGTTTGAAGTTTTGGTTTGAACGGCATTGATTTCGACCGCATGTATTGCTAAATCCGGGCTGGTCTTGCCATGAAAAAGCAACTTTCAAACTCGATGGCGGGTTTCGTACCCGCTGTTGTGCACACACGGGGGTAAGCGCGGGGTGCGTGCACCCCTGCAGCCTGGGCATGGGGAGGTGGGAGCCGGGAGGGGGATTTCACACATTGCGCTGGTCATGGTCAACCGGAAGGCCCCAGAAGAAGAGCTTCTGAGTTGTCGTCATGACCGCCACCCTTGCAGGGTCCCGTTAATACGTCGAAGCTGCAGGAGCAGATTGCAGGTGCTCGTGACAATTCAATCCAATCTACAAACAACACTAGTCTTCATCTCAGAAATTGTCGGTCCCACACGACTAAAAAGGACACGAAACCAACGGTTGCATCGTCACTGGTTATGGACATAACAAGTGAACATGCAGATGAAATGTGCCTCTAATCGCAAACCCTGAAGCACACACACACACACACACACACACACACACACACACACACACACACACACACACACACACACACACACACACACACACACACACACACACACACACACACACACACACACACACACACACACACACACACACACACCACACACACACACACACACACACACACACACACACACACACACACACACACACACACACACACACACACACACACACACACACACACACACACACACACACACACACACACACACACACACACACACACACACACACACACACACACACACACACGCACACGCCCCACTTCGAGTACTGTGTTCAGACCGGGAACATCGATGAACAGACGCTAGGTTTGCACGTTTGTCAAACGTTCTCGTTTTGACGAATTGTGTCCAAGCGTACGTTTGCAAACGTTTGATATCGCTGGCTGCGCTGCACGCTTAGCCTACTTTTCACCGGGAGACAAGCGTGCTTTTTTCCCCCCCGAGGGCCGTTTTCGCCCGACGGCAAAGCCTAACAAAAGGGGAACAATGTTTTCTTTTGCGGCCGACACACTCTTTTTCCCGGGAATACGTATTTCTTTGTGCCAGGGTGGTGTGCGTTTCTTCCCCGAAGATGGCGAAAGGCAAGAAAAGGAGAGATGTTCTTTTAAACCAAACAAACCAACGACCAAAACGTCGCATGACACCAAAACTGACCCCCCTCGGAATCACGGTTACAGAAAACCCGACTGGCCTCTATTTTAGATACACATAGGCGTTTGTCTACGTCTAATAAAGCGCCTTAACTTACTTAGTCCAACGCTATAACGAGCGAAAAAGCCAGATTGGGTGACTGTGGAAAATGTCGATTCGAGAAATTGGTACTGGGGTTGTCGTCGACAACGACAGGTCAAAGAGCAAACAGAACCATGCGCCTCTTACGGGCGTGGCCACTCGTTTTCTTTTTTGTTTCTTTCGCCGTTTGCTATCTTCGCTCTGCTACGAGGTTGTCAGGTCGTCGGACGAGGCCTTTGACCGGATGCGAGAAGGGTTGATCGTGTGCCCACAATCCCGCGGTCTTAGCTGATGCAGCATTCGGGGGCACAGGCGCGCTTACGGATTGTCAGCAGACTCTTATTTGCCTACTGCCATCAGCGCAGATTGCACACGGCGTTGGAACTAGAATCACCGTTTTTTTTTGTCGTATAAGACGCTAGTCTCAGAGGATTAGCATTAACCGACTAACTAATATACTGAGAAACAGGGCCTCTCGCTCCCTCACACAACCGCGCTCACGCTCTTGCTTGCCAAGCGCCAGCTTGGAAGGAAGTGCTCGACAAAGCTGCCAGACAAAGAACCGAAGGAGTTCCAAGTGCTGTAACTACCGAACCACGTGTTGAACGGGCGTACACAACAAAACAGATTGTGTTCGTATTGTATTTGCCCCCTCTACCTCTATATTTCCTCCCTTCCATTCGAAGTCAAAGCAGCTACGTCGAGTATTTTGCATTTTTGCAGACCTTCCATTCCAGCTCCCTCCCCTCGTTTCCCCTTTTACTCTCTTCCTCCAAACGGGGCGGGTTGCCGCCTTTGCAACATTCGTTTGTGGCTTGCTTCACTAGTTTGACCGTTCACCAACTGGTTCGAACCGCGCAACGGAGTGCACGCCAACTGATTCGCCGCACAACGCTTTGCACGCCTCCTGTCTCGGTGACATTGTTGTCTCACCGACCTTACATTCCGGCTTGGGGTCGTTTCTCGAAACGGGGCAGGCTACGTCAGGACGGATCTGGCAGGTAAGCAGGGACACGGCTACGGAGGGATCGGGGGGGTAGATGGTGTGTGTACCATATCGGCGTGGAAGAGCGACGGTCTTGAATTGATAATTTCACGTGCACAGGCATTTGAACCAGGAAATCTGAAATGGAAGCTTCGATTTCCACGATTTCCGTGTTTTCACGCGGATCCACGTCCGGGTCCCTGGCTCGACGAACCACGTACCAACTCTTTGGCCTCCGGGTCTATTATCCACCGATCTCTTCATCGGAGCTGATCTCGAGCAAAAAGTCGTCAAAAAAGGTCTGGTACTGTGGACCGGCTTCCAGGAGCCAGGATCAGGCCCACAGTTGTAATGGGGAAGCACCCACTATGACCCAGACTCAATGGGGGAGCGTGGGGGGGGGGGTGCAACTCAAAAAATTTCTGCTCAAAAACCCGAGAACGAGGCCCAAACGATGATTTCAACACTTACTACTGAATTAATTTTGGGCTGGGGGTTGGGGTAGGGCCGGGTCACTACCAACCGGGATCAGCGGGGGTGAGCCACAGGGGAGGGACGAAGCCATGGCGAAGCCATGGCGAAGTCATGGCGAAAGCCATGGCGAAGCCATGGGAGCAGGAAGGGGAAAGAGGAGGCAGGAGGGCCAGGGACGGAAGGGCCAAAGGAGATAGTGGGAGGCGAGACGTTGACTACCAAGTCTAATTAATTTGGGATCGGAAATTGAACGTTGACTACCAATTCTAATTAAATTCAGAATCTGAAATTGGACGTTGCGTACCGATTCTAATTAGATTTGGGGTTCGGCATCAGACGTTGACTACCGGTTCTAACTGAATTTGGATTCAATACTAGAAGTTGACCGGTGCGGAAATTCTTCGCTGTACCGTACCGTGCGCTGGGGGGCGCTGCCCCCCCAGACCCCCCCCCTCTCTCTTACAAATTAGCTTAACCATTTCGTCTGATTCTTGTTCCAACACTGAGGTTGGGTGGGTTGGGCTGGCCTGGCCTGGTAGTGCTTGCCTCTTGACTACCAATTCTAATTAATTTTGGATCCACCACAGGACCCCGAGGGCGAAAAAGGACTTTTCTGCAGAGGAGGAAAAGCTATATAAATCCCTGCGTTTGAAAGCAAAAAAAAAAAAAAAAAAAAAAAAAAAAAACCACACACACACACACACACACGATGCGCGGATTCGTGATGGCACTGCTGGGTGCGGCCAGCGTGGTTGAGGCTGCAGCCCCGCCGTTGTCCGGTACCGGGATCCACCAACAACGATACGTTGGAACCTGGCAGAGTCCTCTTTCTAGATCCGACTATCCAGACTTCGACGATCTTACTCCGACGGGAACCTCGACGCAATCAGGTATCAACCTCGATTATGCCTACTTGTACTACACCGGTTGCTGCAGCGGTTTCGCGATTCGGTATGCCGGGCACTTGACTGTAACCAATGCGGGCATCCACTCGTTCTCTCTTGAGGATGGCACCAGCTCGCGGATGTTCATCGACGGTGTGCTGCTCATCGACGAGGGCAGTGCTTGCAGTGTGAACTTGTCAATCGGGCAGCACGAAGTCAGGGTGGAGTTCTTTTTTGCAGGTGTTACGTCCTTGCAGTGGAAGTGGCAACAGCCGGGAGACGAAATGGTGCTGGTCCCGAAAGAGAGGCTGAGCCCGTTGAGTTGTCTGACTGTCGATGCAGCCGGAAGATGCTAAGGCATGCGCGAATACTTTTTTGTTTTTTATTGGGTAAAGTCTCTTGTATGGACACCTGACTTGAAAAAAAAAAAGGTCCCTTGTATGGACAGCAAACTTTCAAAATTCCCTTGCATGGACTCCTGATTTTGGAAAAGTCCCTTGTGTGGACGAGATATTTTTTTCTAGTCGTATACGATCGCAGATCTTAGAAGATATTAATATATCCGACGAATACCTAACACTGGTACAAGGTTAAATAACCCCGTCGCTATCCCGAAAACATCGTAACTTCATGCCCACCCACCCTTGCCCCCCTTTTTCTGAAGTCGTGTCCTGAGGCGTCACGACGATTGTGACGAACACACCGAATCTCTGCCCGACCTTTCTACTTTCGATTTTTGCATCATCCGCGACGGTAAAGACGAAGCAGACGGAGCCAGTATACGCAGTAGGAGGAGGATGTCTTATAGCCCCTTTTATGGACAAACTTCCCAGGTCCCTTGTATGGACACCTGATTTTTTGGAAAAGTCCGTTGTCAGGTGTGGTGAAACCTGCTCCAAATTTGGGTCCAAAAAAATTGGGTCCTCGGTCATCCGGATGGGCCGCACGGTTGTGCCGACACAACAATAGACGGAACGCTTCAACAGCTGAGTGCGCGACCTCTGCGCAACAGACGCGGCGCAGGCCATCTTGAGGAAGCAAGTCTTGGGTCCGAGTTTTGGCATTTCGGTTCATCACAGGTTCCCTGCCCCCAAAGATTGCTGCAGCGCAAGTGCTTTGTCTTTCTCGAGTCTGCCCCTAACTTGGTCCACCGATTATAGATCGTCAGAACTTTGAACATGCAGAGCTCGACAGGTTTGCTTCCTCCTGGTTCGTTTCCACTGCGGTTAGCCGCATACGATGTTCGTGTGACAAAGTTTTTTCGGCTAGTTGCGAGGAACCACCTGCAGGAGTTGCTCAAAGCATGAAGGCCGAGGACGCTCAACAAAGCCTATGGTAGGGCTCGCATCAGAATTAAAACCTTGTTTTGTGGCATAGTGGCACGGATGAATCAAACTGACTGACACGGCAGGATTTCCCGCGTCAGCAGAGTGCAGCATCATCTCCATCCTCAAGATCGACGGACAAAAGCACTCACACAACAAACAACCAGTAGCACATTTTCCCAGCCATCCCATTTTTCCCTGACCCCTGATCCCATTATTTACCTGCCACCGTCTCACGGAGTGTTGATTGGTTCAAAGTTCGAAGAGCAACAACAGGCATGCAAGGAACCGATGAAATTGCACTTGCTTCCTTTGCAGTAGCTGTTGTTCTGCAAAAAAGTCTGTATCTAAAGAAAATGGCAAAAATATGAAGAGTCGGCAAAATTCTGAATATTGAAACCTTGGCCAAAAAGTCTTGCTTTGTATCCCAAAGGGATTATCTGGTCTTTACGAAAGTACGCCGTCCATACAAGGGACTTTTCCAAAAAGTATGTCGTCCAAACAAGGGACTTTTCCAAAAAGTATGTCGTCCATACAAGGAACTTCTTTGAAAGTACGGCGTCCATGTCCACATAAGGGTAGGTTCTCCATACAAGGTATTTTTGAACATCTGCCGTCCATATATAAGGGACCAAAAAGGCCCGCAAACACGTGCACTTCGCGTATTACTCTATGGGTTCCGCTTTTCCTTACTTCAACACGACCTTCCCAAAGTACCGCCTTCTCACTCGGGCCCCAAATGGTGTGGTCCAGATGTCCACACGAGCTGTCCAGTATTGAGTATGTCCTGTCCGCCGCTCGGTGGAGTGGTTACTTGACTGTACCCCAGGCGGGCGTCCACGGGTTCAGTCTCAGTTCTGTTGACAGCTCGCGGATATGTTCATCGACGGTGCGCTGATCATCGACGACGGCGTTCCTGGCACTGTGTACTTGCTAATCGGGCAGCACGGAGCCAGGGTTGAGTTCTTCCACTGGTTGCTGAAACTCAACTATTGCAGTTGGAGTGGCAGCAGCCGGAACCTGTTTTTCTGGACAGAAGGTTCGGCAGGAGAGGCGGACCCACGTTGTGGACCCAAAGAAGTTCATAGGTTATGGCCCTTGGCAGCCCCACCGCGACGCGGAAAGGACGAACTTTCGACGCCGATAGAAAGAAAATCGGGGGCAACGGCACCAGAACACTTTTCCCCCGCCCCCTGCCGCACTCGGAGCTGGAGGGGGTGGAAATGCGAGAACCGTGAGGGTGGAGAAGGATGAAGAAAGAAAGACAGCCAGCGGGTCGGACGCGTGGTTCTGCAGTGGGTGGGTGAAAGTGGAGTGAATGGCAGGCAGTCACACGACGCGGTTGAACGAAGTCGGCGAAACTGCACAGGGACACCGTTGCCAATCCAAGTAACAAAGGAAGACAGGCTTCGAGCCCAAGCTACCCACAACAGGCGAGTGGGAGACCCACTTTGTTGAAGCTTTTTTGTTGACCACACGAGCCTTGGCACCTCGTTCTCACACTACTAGCAAATGCCAACTTTTGACACCCCCGCCTCAGCGTTCGAAAACGGAATCTGATCGACGAATGACAGCACATGTGTCGGCAGCTCAACTACGATTGACACCATTTGCAGCGGAAGCTTTTCAATCCCACACACATACCACACAAAAGGAAGCGCGAACCAGGGGAGGGCGGGAGAAATAGCCCCCAACTGATCCCCCCCTGGGAAACGGGAGATTAGCGCAACGAATCAAATATCAAATCATCTTTTTTTTTTTTTTGCGAGCGAAAGCCAGGGCGAGAAGAACCTGCTTGGTTTGAAGTTTTGGTTTGAACGGCATTGATTTCGACCGCATGTATTGCTAAATCCGGGCTGGTCTTGCCATGAAAAAGCAACTTTCAAACTCGATGGCGGGTTTCGTACCCGCTGTTGTGCACACACGGGGGTAAGCGCGGGGTGCGTGCACCCCTGCAGCCTGGGCATGGGGAGGTGGGAGCCGGGAGGGGGATTTCACACATTGCGCTGGTCATGGTCAACCGGAAGGCCCCAGAAGAAGAGCTTCTGAGTTGTCGTCATGACCGCCACCCTTGCAGGGTCCCGTTAATACGTCGAAGCTGCAGGAGCAGATTGCAGGTGCTCGTGACAATTCAATCCAATCTACAAACAACACTAGTCTTCATCTCAGAAATTGTCGGTCCCACACGACTAAAAAGGACACGAAACCAACGGTTGCATCGTCACTGGTTATGGACATAACAAGTGAACATGCAGATGAAATGTGCCTCTAATCGCAAACCCTGAAGCACACACACACACACACACACACACACACACACACACACACACACACACACACACACACACACACACACACACACACACACACACACACACACACACACACACACACACACACACACACACACACACACACACACACACACACACACACACACACACACACACACACACACACACACACACACACACACACACACACACACACACACACACACACACACACACACACACACACACACACACACACACACACACACACACACACACACACACACACACACACACACACACACACACACACACACACACGCACACGCCCCACTTCGAGTACTGTGTTCAGACCGGGAACATCGATGAACAGACGCTAGGTTTGCACGTTTGTCAAACGTTCTCGTTTTGACGAATTGTGTCCAAGCGTACGTTTGCAAACGTTTGATATCGCTGGCTGCGCTGCACGCTTAGCCTACTTTTCACCGGGAGACAAGCGTGCTTTTTTCCCCCCCGAGGGCCGTTTTCGCCCGACGGCAAAGCCTAACAAAAGGGGAACAATGTTTTCTTTTGCGGCCGACACACTCTTTTTCCCGGGAATACGTATTTCTTTGTGCCAGGGTGGTGTGCGTTTCTTCCCCGAAGATGGCGAAAGGCAAGAAAAGGAGAGATGTTCTTTTAAACCAAACAAACCAACGACCAAAACGTCGCATGACACCAAAACTGACCCCCCTCGGAATCACGGTTACAGAAAACCCGACTGGCCTCTATTTTAGATACACATAGGCGTTTGTCTACGTCTAATAAAGCGCCTTAACTTACTTAGTCCAACGCTATAACGAGCGAAAAAGCCAGATTGGGTGACTGTGGAAAATGTCGATTCGAGAAATTGGTACTGGGGTTGTCGTCGACAACGACAGGTCAAAGAGCAAACAGAACCATGCGCCTCTTACGGGCGTGGCCACTCGTTTTCTTTTTTGTTTCTTTCGCCGTTTGCTATCTTCGCTCTGCTACGAGGTTGTCAGGTCGTCGGACGAGGCCTTTGACCGGATGCGAGAAGGGTTGATCGTGTGCCCACAATCCCGCGGTCTTAGCTGATGCAGCATTCGGGGGCACAGGCGCGCTTACGGATTGTCAGCAGACTCTTATTTGCCTACTGCCATCAGCGCAGATTGCACACGGCGTTGGAACTAGAATCACCGTTTTTTTTTGTCGTATAAGACGCTAGTCTCAGAGGATTAGCATTAACCGACTAACTAATATACTGAGAAACAGGGCCTCTCGCTCCCTCACACAACCGCGCTCACGCTCTTGCTTGCCAAGCGCCAGCTTGGAAGGAAGTGCTCGACAAAGCTGCCAGACAAAGAACCGAAGGAGTTCCAAGTGCTGTAACTACCGAACCACGTGTTGAACGGGCGTACACAACAAAACAGATTGTGTTCGTATTGTATTTGCCCCCTCTACCTCTATATTTCCTCCCTTCCATTCGAAGTCAAAGCAGCTACGTCGAGTATTTTGCATTTTTGCAGACCTTCCATTCCAGCTCCCTCCCCTCGTTTCCCCTTTTACTCTCTTCCTCCAAACGGGGCGGGTTGCCGCCTTTGCAACATTCGTTTGTGGCTTGCTTCACTAGTTTGACCGTTCACCAACTGGTTCGAACCGCGCAACGGAGTGCACGCCAACTGATTCGCCGCACAACGCTTTGCACGCCTCCTGTCTCGGTGACATTGTTGTCTCACCGACCTTACATTCCGGCTTGGGGTCGTTTCTCGAAACGGGGCAGGCTACGTCAGGACGGATCTGGCAGGTAAGCAGGGACACGGCTACGGAGGGATCGGGGGGGTAGATGGTGTGTGTACCATATCGGCGTGGAAGAGCGACGGTCTTGAATTGATAATTTCACGTGCACAGGCATTTGAACCAGGAAATCTGAAATGGAAGCTTCGATTTCCACGATTTCCGTGTTTTCACGCGGATCCACGTCCGGGTCCCTGGCTCGACGAACCACGTACCAACTCTTTGGCCTCCGGGTCTATTATCCACCGATCTCTTCATCGGAGCTGATCTCGAGTAAAGTCTCTTGTATGGACACCTGACTTGAAAAAAAAAAAGGTCCCTTGTATGGACAGCAAACTTTCAAAATTCCCTTGCATGGACTCCTGATTTTGGAAAAGTCCCTTGTGTGGACGAGATATTTTTTTCTAGTCGTATACGATCGCAGATCTTAGAAGATATTAATATATCCGACGAATACCTAACACTGGTACAAGGTTAAATAACCCCGTCGCTATCCCGAAAACATCGTAACTTCATGCCCACCCACCCTTGCCCCCCTTTTTCTGAAGTCGTGTCCTGAGGCGTCACGACGATTGTGACGAACACACCGAATCTCTGCCCGACCTTTCTACTTTCGATTTTTGCATCATCCGCGACGGTAAAGACGAAGCAGACGGAGCCAGTATACGCAGTAGGAGGAGGATGTCTTATAGCCCCTTTTATGGACAAACTTCCCAGGTCCCTTGTATGGACACCTGATTTTTTGGAAAAGTCCGTTGTCAGGTGTGGTGAAACCTGCTCCAAATTTGGGTCCAAAAAAATTGGGTCCTCGGTCATCCGGATGGGCCGCACGGTTGTGCCGACACAACAATAGACGGAACGCTTCAACAGCTGAGTGCGCGACCTCTGCGCAACAGACGCGGCGCAGGCCATCTTGAGGAAGCAAGTCTTGGGTCCGAGTTTTGGCATTTCGGTTCATCACAGGTTCCCTGCCCCCAAAGATTGCTGCAGCGCAAGTGCTTTGTCTTTCTCGAGTCTGCCCCTAACTTGGTCCACCGATTATAGATCGTCAGAACTTTGAACATGCAGAGCTCGACAGGTTTGCTTCCTCCTGGTTCGTTTCCACTGCGGTTAGCCGCATACGATGTTCGTGTGACAAAGTTTTTTCGGCTAGTTGCGAGGAACCACCTGCAGGAGTTGCTCAAAGCATGAAGGCCTAGGACGCTCAACAAAGCCTATGGTAGGGCTCGCATCAGAATTAAAACCTTGTTTTGTGGCATAGTGGCACGGATGAATCAAACTGACTGACACGGCAGGATTTCCCGCGTCAGCAGAGTGCAGCATCATCTCCATCCTCAAGATCGACGGACAAAAGCACTCACACAACAAACAACCAGTAGCACATTTTCCCAGCCATCCCATTTTTCCCTGACCCCTGATCCCATTATTTACCTGCCACCGTCTCACGGAGTGTTGATTGGTTCAAAGTTCGAAGAGCAACAACAGGCATGCAAGGAACCGATGAAATTGCACTTGCTTCCTTTGCAGTAGCTGTTGTTCTGCAAAAAAGTCTGTATCTAAAGAAAATGGCAAAAATATGAAGAGTCGGCAAAATTCTGAATATTGAAACCTTGGCCAAAAAGTCTTGCTTTGTATCCCAAAGGGATTATCTGGTCTTTACGAAAGTACGCCGTCCATACAAGGGACTTTTCCAAAAAGTATGTCGTCCAAACAAGGGACTTTTCCAAAAAGTATGTCGTCCATACAAGGAACTTCTTTGAAAGTACGGCGTCCATGTCCACATAAGGGTAGGTTCTCCATACAAGGTATTTTTGAACATCTGCCGTCCATATATAAGGGACCAAAAAGGCCCGCAAACACGTGCACTTCGCGTATTACTCTATGGGTTCCGCTTTTCCTTACTTCAACACGACCTTCCCAAAGTACCGCCTTCTCACTCGGGCCCCAAATGGTGTGGTCCAGATGTCCACACGAGCTGTCCAGTATTGAGTATGTCCTGTCCGCCGCTCGGTGGAGTGGTTACTTGACTGTACCCCAGGCGGGCGTCCACGGGTTCAGTCTCAGTTCTGTTGACAGCTCGCGGATATGTTCATCGACGGTGCGCTGATCATCGACGACGGCGTTCCTGGCACTGTGTACTTGCTAATCGGGCAGCACGGAGCCAGGGTTGAGTTCTTCCACTGGTTGCTGAAACTCAACTATTGCAGTTGGAGTGGCAGCAGCCGGAACCTGTTTTTCTGGACAGAAGGTTCGGCAGGAGAGGCGGACCCACGTTGTGGACCCAAAGAAGTTCATAGGTTATGGCCCTTGGCAGCCCCACCGCGACGCGGAAAGGACGAACTTTCGACGCCGATAGAAAGAAAATCGGGGGCAACGGCACCAGAACACTTTTCCCCCGCCCCCTGCCGCACTCGGAGCTGGAGGGGGTGGAAATGCGAGAACCGTGAGGGTGGAGAAGGATGAAGAAAGAAAGACAGCCAGCGGGTCGGACGCGTGGTTCTGCAGTGGGTGGGTGAAAGTGGAGTGAATGGCAGGCAGTCACACGACGCGGTTGAACGAAGTCGGCGAAACTGCACAGGGACACCGTTGCCAATCCAAGTAACAAAGGAAGACAGGCTTCGAGCCCAAGCTACCCACAACAGGCGAGTGGGAGACCCACTTTGTTGAAGCTTTTTTGTTGACCACACGAGCCTTGGCACCTCGTTCTCACACTACTAGCAAATGCCAACTTTTGACACCCCCGCCTCAGCGTTCGAAAACGGAATCTGATCGACGAATGACAGCACATGTGTCGGCAGCTCAACTACGATTGACACCATTTGCAGCGGAAGCTTTTCAATCCCACACACATACCACACAAAAGGAAGCGCGAACCAGGGGAGGGCGGGAGAAATAGCCCCCAACTGATCCCCCCCTGGGAAACGGGAGATTAGCGCAACGAATCAAATATCAAATCATCTTTTTTTTTTTTTTGCGAGCGAAAGCCAGGGCGAGAAGAACCTGCTTGGTTTGAAGTTTTGGTTTGAACGGCATTGATTTCGACCGCATGTATTGCTAAATCCGGGCTGGTCTTGCCATGAAAAAGCAACTTTCAAACTCGATGGCGGGTTTCGTACCCGCTGTTGTGCACACACGGGGGTAAGCGCGGGGTGCGTGCACCCCTGCAGCCTGGGCATGGGGAGGTGGGAGCCGGGAGGGGGATTTCACACATTGCGCTGGTCATGGTCAACCGGAAGGCCCCAGAAGAAGAGCTTCTGAGTTGTCGTCATGACCGCCACCCTTGCAGGGTCCCGTTAATACGTCGAAGCTGCAGGAGCAGATTGCAGGTGCTCGTGACAATTCAATCCAATCTACAAACAACACTAGTCTTCATCTCAGAAATTGTCGGTCCCACACGACTAAAAAGGACACGAAACCAACGGTTGCATCGTCACTGGTTATGGACATAACAAGTGAACATGCAGATGAAATGTGCCTCTAATCGCAAACCCTGAAGCACACACACACACACACACACACACACACACACACACACACACACACACACACACACACACACACACACACACACACACACACACACACACACACACACACACACACACACACACACACACACACACACACACACACACACACACACACACACACACACACACACACACACACACACACACACACACACACACACACACACACACACACACACACACACACACACACACACACACACACACACACACACACACACACACACACACACACACACACACACACACACACACACACACACACACACACACACACACACACACGCACACGCCCCACTTCGAGTACTGTGTTCAGACCGGGAACATCGATGAACAGACGCTAGGTTTGCACGTTTGTCAAACGTTCTCGTTTTGACGAATTGTGTCCAAGCGTACGTTTGCAAACGTTTGATATCGCTGGCTGCGCTGCACGCTTAGCCTACTTTTCACCGGGAGACAAGCGTGCTTTTTTCCCCCCCGAGGGCCGTTTTCGCCCGACGGCAAAGCCTAACAAAAGGGGAACAATGTTTTCTTTTGCGGCCGACACACTCTTTTTCCCGGGAATACGTATTTCTTTGTGCCAGGGTGGTGTGCGTTTCTTCCCCGAAGATGGCGAAAGGCAAGAAAAGGAGAGATGTTCTTTTAAACCAAACAAACCAACGACCAAAACGTCGCATGACACCAAAACTGACCCCCCTCGGAATCACGGTTACAGAAAACCCGACTGGCCTCTATTTTAGATACACATAGGCGTTTGTCTACGTCTAATAAAGCGCCTTAACTTACTTAGTCCAACGCTATAACGAGCGAAAAAGCCAGATTGGGTGACTGTGGAAAATGTCGATTCGAGAAATTGGTACTGGGGTTGTCGTCGACAACGACAGGTCAAAGAGCAAACAGAACCATGCGCCTCTTACGGGCGTGGCCACTCGTTTTCTTTTTTGTTTCTTTCGCCGTTTGCTATCTTCGCTCTGCTACGAGGTTGTCAGGTCGTCGGACGAGGCCTTTGACCGGATGCGAGAAGGGTTGATCGTGTGCCCACAATCCCGCGGTCTTAGCTGATGCAGCATTCGGGGGCACAGGCGCGCTTACGGATTGTCAGCAGACTCTTATTTGCCTACTGCCATCAGCGCAGATTGCACACGGCGTTGGAACTAGAATCACCGTTTTTTTTTGTCGTATAAGACGCTAGTCTCAGAGGATTAGCATTAACCGACTAACTAATATACTGAGAAACAGGGCCTCTCGCTCCCTCACACAACCGCGCTCACGCTCTTGCTTGCCAAGCGCCAGCTTGGAAGGAAGTGCTCGACAAAGCTGCCAGACAAAGAACCGAAGGAGTTCCAAGTGCTGTAACTACCGAACCACGTGTTGAACGGGCGTACACAACAAAACAGATTGTGTTCGTATTGTATTTGCCCCCTCTACCTCTATATTTCCTCCCTTCCATTCGAAGTCAAAGCAGCTACGTCGAGTATTTTGCATTTTTGCAGACCTTCCATTCCAGCTCCCTCCCCTCGTTTCCCCTTTTACTCTCTTCCTCCAAACGGGGCGGGTTGCCGCCTTTGCAACATTCGTTTGTGGCTTGCTTCACTAGTTTGACCGTTCACCAACTGGTTCGAACCGCGCAACGGAGTGCACGCCAACTGATTCGCCGCACAACGCTTTGCACGCCTCCTGTCTCGGTGACATTGTTGTCTCACCGACCTTACATTCCGGCTTGGGGTCGTTTCTCGAAACGGGGCAGGCTACGTCAGGACGGATCTGGCAGGTAAGCAGGGACACGGCTACGGAGGGATCGGGGGGGTAGATGGTGTGTGTACCATATCGGCGTGGAAGAGCGACGGTCTTGAATTGATAATTTCACGTGCACAGGCATTTGAACCAGGAAATCTGAAATGGAAGCTTCGATTTCCACGATTTCCGTGTTTTCACGCGGATCCACGTCCGGGTCCCTGGCTCGACGAACCACGTACCAACTCTTTGGCCTCCGGGTCTATTATCCACCGATCTCTTCATCGGAGCTGATCTCGAGCAAAAAGTCGTCAAAAAAGGTCTGGTACTGTGGACCGGCTTCCAGGAGCCAGGATCAGGCCCACAGTTGTAATGGGGAAGCACCCACTATGACCCAGACTCAATGGGGGAGCGTGGGGGGGGGGGTGCAACTCAAAAAATTTCTGCTCAAAAACCCGAGAACGAGGCCCAAACGATGATTTCAACACTTACTACTGAATTAATTTTGGGCTGGGGGTTGGGGTAGGGCCGGGTCACTACCAACCGGGATCAGCGGGGGTGAGCCACAGGGGAGGGACGAAGCCATGGCGAAGCCATGGCGAAGTCATGGCGAAAGCCATGGCGAAGCCATGGGAGCAGGAAGGGGAAAGAGGAGGCAGGAGGGCCAGGGACGGAAGGGCCAAAGGAGATAGTGGGAGGCGAGACGTTGACTACCAAGTCTAATTAATTTGGGATCGGAAATTGAACGTTGACTACCAATTCTAATTAAATTCAGAATCTGAAATTGGACGTTGCGTACCGATTCTAATTAGATTTGGGGTTCGGCATCAGACGTTGACTACCGGTTCTAACTGAATTTGGATTCAATACTAGAAGTTGACCGGTGCGGAAATTCTTCGCTGTACCGTACCGTGCGCTGGGGGGCGCTGCCCCCCCAGACCCCCCCCCTCTCTCTTACAAATTAGCTTAACCATTTCGTCTGATTCTTGTTCCAACACTGAGGTTGGGTGGGTTGGGCTGGCCTGGCCTGGTAGTGCTTGCCTCTTGACTACCAATTCTAATTAATTTTGGATCCACCACAGGACCCCGAGGGCGAAAAAGGACTTTTCTGCAGAGGAGGAAAAGCTATATAAATCCCTGCGTTTGAAAGCAAAAAAAAAAAAAAAAAAAAACCACACACACACACACACACACGATGCGCGGATTCGTGATGGCACTGCTGGGTGCGGCCAGCGTGGTTGAGGCTGCAGCCCCGCCGTTGTCCGGTACCGGGATCCACCAACAACGATACGTTGGAACCTGGCAGAGTCCTCTTTCTAGATCCGACTATCCAGACTTCGACGATCTTACTCCGACGGGAACCTCGACGCAATCAGGTATCAACCTCGATTATGCCTACTTGTACTACACCGGTTGCTGCAGCGGTTTCGCGATTCGGTATGCCGGGCACTTGACTGTAACCAATGCGGGCATCCACTCGTTCTCTCTTGAGGATGGCACCAGCTCGCGGATGTTCATCGACGGTGTGCTGCTCATCGACGAGGGCAGTGCTTGCAGTGTGAACTTGTCAATCGGGCAGCACGAAGTCAGGGTGGAGTTCTTTTTTGCAGGTGTTACGTCCTTGCAGTGGAAGTGGCAACAGCCGGGAGACGAAATGGTGCTGGTCCCGAAAGAGAGGCTGAGCCCGTTGAGTTGTCTGACTGTCGATGCAGCCGGAAGATGCTAAGGCATGCGCGAATACTTTTTTGTTTTTTATTGGGTAAAGTCTCTTGTATGGACACCTGACTTGAAAAAAAAAAAGGTCCCTTGTATGGACAGCAAACTTTCAAAATTCCCTTGCATGGACTCCTGATTTTGGAAAAGTCCCTTGTGTGGACGAGATATTTTTTTCTAGTCGTATACGATCGCAGATCTTAGAAGATATTAATATATCCGACGAATACCTAACACTGGTACAAGGTTAAATAACCCCGTCGCTATCCCGAAAACATCGTAACTTCATGCCCACCCACCCTTGCCCCCCTTTTTCTGAAGTCGTGTCCTGAGGCGTCACGACGATTGTGACGAACACACCGAATCTCTGCCCGACCTTTCTACTTTCGATTTTTGCATCATCCGCGACGGTAAAGACGAAGCAGACGGAGCCAGTATACGCAGTAGGAGGAGGATGTCTTATAGCCCCTTTTATGGACAAACTTCCCAGGTCCCTTGTATGGACACCTGATTTTTTGGAAAAGTCCGTTGTCAGGTGTGGTGAAACCTGCTCCAAATTTGGGTCCAAAAAAATTGGGTCCTCGGTCATCCGGATGGGCCGCACGGTTGTGCCGACACAACAATAGACGGAACGCTTCAACAGCTGAGTGCGCGACCTCTGCGCAACAGACGCGGCGCAGGCCATCTTGAGGAAGCAAGTCTTGGGTCCGAGTTTTGGCATTTCGGTTCATCACAGGTTCCCTGCCCCCAAAGATTGCTGCAGCGCAAGTGCTTTGTCTTTCTCGAGTCTGCCCCTAACTTGGTCCACCGATTATAGATCGTCAGAACTTTGAACATGCAGAGCTCGACAGGTTTGCTTCCTCCTGGTTCGTTTCCACTGCGGTTAGCCGCATACGATGTTCGTGTGACAAAGTTTTTTCGGCTAGTTGCGAGGAACCACCTGCAGGAGTTGCTCAAAGCATGAAGGCCGAGGACGCTCAACAAAGCCTATGGTAGGGCTCGCATCAGAATTAAAACCTTGTTTTGTGGCATAGTGGCACGGATGAATCAAACTGACTGACACGGCAGGATTTCCCGCGTCAGCAGAGTGCAGCATCATCTCCATCCTCAAGATCGACGGACAAAAGCACTCACACAACAAACAACCAGTAGCACATTTTCCCAGCCATCCCATTTTTCCCTGACCCCTGATCCCATTATTTACCTGCCACCGTCTCACGGAGTGTTGATTGGTTCAAAGTTCGAAGAGCAACAACAGGCATGCAAGGAACCGATGAAATTGCACTTGCTTCCTTTGCAGTAGCTGTTGTTCTGCAAAAAAGTCTGTATCTAAAGAAAATGGCAAAAATATGAAGAGTCGGCAAAATTCTGAATATTGAAACCTTGGCCAAAAAGTCTTGCTTTGTATCCCAAAGGGATTATCTGGTCTTTACGAAAGTACGCCGTCCATACAAGGGACTTTTCCAAAAAGTATGTCGTCCAAACAAGGGACTTTTCCAAAAAGTATGTCGTCCATACAAGGAACTTCTTTGAAAGTACGGCGTCCATGTCCACATAAGGGTAGGTTCTCCATACAAGGTATTTTTGAACATCTGCCGTCCATATATAAGGGACCAAAAAGGCCCGCAAACACGTGCACTTCGCGTATTACTCTATGGGTTCCGCTTTTCCTTACTTCAACACGACCTTCCCAAAGTACCGCCTTCTCACTCGGGCCCCAAATGGTGTGGTCCAGATGTCCACACGAGCTGTCCAGTATTGAGTATGTCCTGTCCGCCGCTCGGTGGAGTGGTTACTTGACTGTACCCCAGGCGGGCGTCCACGGGTTCAGTCTCAGTTCTGTTGACAGCTCGCGGATATGTTCATCGACGGTGCGCTGATCATCGACGACGGCGTTCCTGGCACTGTGTACTTGCTAATCGGGCAGCACGGAGCCAGGGTTGAGTTCTTCCACTGGTTGCTGAAACTCAACTATTGCAGTTGGAGTGGCAGCAGCCGGAACCTGTTTTTCTGGACAGAAGGTTCGGCAGGAGAGGCGGACCCACGTTGTGGACCCAAAGAAGTTCATAGGTTATGGCCCTTGGCAGCCCCACCGCGACGCGGAAAGGACGAACTTTCGACGCCGATAGAAAGAAAATCGGGGGCAACGGCACCAGAACACTTTTCCCCCGCCCCCTGCCGCACTCGGAGCTGGAGGGGGTGGAAATGCGAGAACCGTGAGGGTGGAGAAGGATGAAGAAAGAAAGACAGCCAGCGGGTCGGACGCGTGGTTCTGCAGTGGGTGGGTGAAAGTGGAGTGAATGGCAGGCAGTCACACGACGCGGTTGAACGAAGTCGGCGAAACTGCACAGGGACACCGTTGCCAATCCAAGTAACAAAGGAAGACAGGCTTCGAGCCCAAGCTACCCACAACAGGCGAGTGGGAGACCCACTTTGTTGAAGCTTTTTTGTTGACCACACGAGCCTTGGCACCTCGTTCTCACACTACTAGCAAATGCCAACTTTTGACACCCCCGCCTCAGCGTTCGAAAACGGAATCTGATCGACGAATGACAGCACATGTGTCGGCAGCTCAACTACGATTGACACCATTTGCAGCGGAAGCTTTTCAATCCCACACACATACCACACAAAAGGAAGCGCGAACCAGGGGAGGGCGGGAGAAATAGCCCCCAACTGATCCCCCCTGGGAAACGGGAGATTAGCGCAACGAATCAAATATCAAATCATCTTTTTTTTTTTTGCGAGCGAAAGCCAGGGCGAGAAGAACCTGCTTGGTTTGAAGTTTTGGTTTGAACGGCATTGATTTCGACCGCATGTATTGCTAAATCCGGGCTGGTCTTGCCATGAAAAAGCAACTTTCAAACTCGATGGCGGGTTTCGTACCCGCTGTTGTGCACACACGGGGGTAAGCGCGGGGTGCGTGCACCCCTGCAGCCTGGGCATGGGGAGGTGGGAGCCGGGAGGGGGATTTCACACATTGCGCTGGTCATGGTCAACCGGAAGGCCCCAGAAGAAGAGCTTCTGAGTTGTCGTCATGACCGCCACCCTTGCAGGGTCCCGTTAATACGTCGAAGCTGCAGGAGCAGATTGCAGGTGCTCGTGACAATTCAATCCAATCTACAAACAACACTAGTCTTCATCTCAGAAATTGTCGGTCCCACACGACTAAAAAGGACACGAAACCAACGGTTGCATCGTCACTGGTTATGGACATAACAAGTGAACATGCAGATGAAATGTGCCTCTAATCGCAAACCCTGAAGCACACACACACACACACACACACACACACACACACACACACACACACACACACACACACACACACACACACACACACACACACACACACACACACACACACACACACACACACACACACACACACACACACACACACACACACACACACACACACACACACACACACACACACACACACACACACACACACACACACACACACACACACACACACACACACACACACACACACACACACACACACACACACACACACACACACACACACACACACACACACACACACACACACACACACACACACACACACACACACACACACACACACACACACACACACACACACACACACACACACACACACACACACACACACACACACACACACACACACACACACACACACACACACACACACACACACACACACACACACACACACACGCACACGCCCCACTTCGAGTACTGTGTTCAGACCGGGAACATCGATGAACAGACGCTAGGTTTGCACGTTTGTCAAACGTTCTCGTTTTGACGAATTGTGTCCAAGCGTACGTTTGCAAACGTTTGATATCGCTGGCTGCGCTGCACGCTTAGCCTACTTTTCACCGGGAGACAAGCGTGCTTTTTTCCCCCCCGAGGGCCGTTTTCGCCCGACGGCAAAGCCTAACAAAAGGGGAACAATGTTTTCTTTTGCGGCCGACACACTCTTTTTCCCGGGAATACGTATTTCTTTGTGCCAGGGTGGTGTGCGTTTCTTCCCCGAAGATGGCGAAAGGCAAGAAAAGGAGAGATGTTCTTTTAAACCAAACAAACCAACGACCAAAACGTCGCATGACACCAAAACTGACCCCCCTCGGAATCACGGTTACAGAAAACCCGACTGGCCTCTATTTTAGATACACATAGGCGTTTGTCTACGTCTAATAAAGCGCCTTAACTTACTTAGTCCAACGCTATAACGAGCGAAAAAGCCAGATTGGGTGACTGTGGAAAATGTCGATTCGAGAAATTGGTACTGGGGTTGTCGTCGACAACGACAGGTCAAAGAGCAAACAGAACCATGCGCCTCTTACTGGCGTGGCCACTCGTTTTCTTTTTTGTTTCTTTCGCCGTTTGCTATCTTCGCTCTGCTACGAGGTTGTCAGGTCGTCGGACGAGGCCTTTGACCGGATGCGAGAAGGGTTGATCGTGTGCCCACAATCCCGCGGTCTTAGCTGATGCAGCATTCGGGGGCACAGGCGCGCTTACGGATTGTCAGCAGACTCTTATTTGCCTACTGCCATCAGCGCAGATTGCACACGGCGTTGGAACTAGAATCACCGTTTTTTTTTGTCGTATAAGACGCTAGTCTCAGAGGATTAGCATTAACCGACTAACTAATATACTGAGAAACAGGGCCTCTCGCTCCCTCACACAACCGCGCTCACGCTCTTGCTTGCCAAGCGCCAGCTTGGAAGGAAGTGCTCGACAAAGCTGCCAGACAAAGAACCGAAGGAGTTCCAAGTGCTGTAACTACCGAACCACGTGTTGAACGGGCGTACACAACAGAACAGATTGTGTTCGTATTGTATTTGCCCCCTCTACCTCTATATTTCCTCCCTTCCATTAGTCAAAGCAGCTACGTCGAGTATTTTGCATTTTTGCAGACCTTCCATTCCAGCTCCCTCCCCTCGTTTCCCCTTTTACTCTCTTCCTCCAAACGGGGCGGGTTGCCGCCTTTGCAACATTCGTTTGTGGCTTGCTTCACTAGTTTGACCGTTCACCAACTGGTTCGAACCGCGCAACGGAGTGCACGCCAACTGATTCGCCGCACAACGCTTTGCACGCCTCCTGTCTCGGTGACATTGTTGTCTCACCGACCTTACATTCCGGCTTGGGGTCGTTTCTCGAAACGGGGCAGGCTACGTCAGGACGGATCTGGCAGGTAAGCAGGGACACGGCTACGGAGGGATCGGGGGGGTAGATGGTGTGTGTACCATATCGGCGTGGAAGAGCGACGGTCGAACACGTCTGGTGGGAGTGCGTGGCGTATCAGTAGATCCGGAGTGCGCCGCGACGCGGGGATCGGTCTGCACGGCCGCCGTGCTTGAGGAACGATGGGGTCTTGCCGTACAACTACGGTGTCGATGTACTAGGGGGGTACAGATGCTCATGGCTGTAATACGCCGGGAGTGACGACGTCTCGTCGGACAAGAAACAGGCGTGGCTACGAAGCCTGCCACGAGAGTGGGCTAGGCGTCCTATACTGCGAGAAGCACCGGATGGCGATCTGCGGGACGTGCGTGATGGGTGTGCTCCGCCACGAGAGTGGGCTAGCCGTCCTATACTGCGAGGAGCACCGGATGGCGATCTACGGGACGTGCATGATGGGTGTGCTCCGCCACGAGAGTGGGCTAGCCGTCCTATACTGCGAGAAGCACCGGATGGCGATCTGCGGATGGGTGTGCTCCGCCACGAGAGTGGGCTAGCCGTCCTATACTGCGAGGAGCACCGGATGGCGATCTACGGGACGTGCATGATGGGTGTGCTCCGCCACGAGAGTGGGCTAGCCGTCCTATACTGCGAGGAGCACCGGATGGCGATCTACGGGACGTGCATGATGGGTGTGCTCCGCCACGAGAGTGGGCTAGCCGTCCTACGGAAAACCGCAAAAGTAAAGAACTGCCAAATTTGCCTTAAATCAGGGCGTATGACAACTGAGCAACTCACAGCTCTTGAAAAAGCGGCGCCCCCCGGGGGGCAACCAGCAACCACCGCCCCCGAAGGAGGCTCCCACCCCCCCGGTTATTAATAATAATCACCGCCGAGAGCAGTTCCCCCCCAGAAACCACCCATCAGCCACCGCCCCGGTTGAAGCGAAAAGACCCCCCCCCTGCTCCACACTCCTGGGTACCCTCTGATCAACTCCGGAGGCATTTGGGAGATTGGGCGTGAATCTTTCTACTTGAACCATTTGAGGCACAACAAATATGAGGGAGGCGGTCTTAGACACTCCTCAGAAAACAGTGAACGCAGTGAAAGTCCAAGGCACCGACCGAAGTTGTGTGGTATCAATACGAAGGTGAATGACCTCAATATCGTGAGATGCAGGTCGAGGTTTCTTCATCTGAGTTCATGCGTCGCAAACCCGTGCATATAATAAGGATTCCATCGACTCCTTGGTGCCACTACCGGCTTGCCAGATGAAGCTGGCGACAGACGACACTTCCTTCTTGTGCAAACACTACACGAGCTCAACTCGGTTACAACCTGCGAGACCGAGTAGCACGCTTGCTGGAAATTGCAAACAATGCAGTGGCCGCAACGCTCTTTTCCTAGAACCTGCCGAACGTGACCACCATAAGTGACGTTCTTCCCACTTCGAGTATGCCATCGAGGGAAAGGTTAGCTGCTGCGGCCGCAAAAACTCGCCCGTTACAAGATTTCGCTCACAAATTCAAGAAGGAGTACGCTTACAAGTGCTCGGAAATCAGTACCATCTTCCTGACAAGGGTGAGTGCCGTGGACAACGTCTAGTTTGCTTGTCCTGGGCTTGTATGAATCATTGTGTCAGTCTTTTTGTCCGTCGTTTGCTTCTTTGGAAAGCGATTTGCCCAATCCTTCTGTTTAAGCGATTTTAGAACTTTTTCCTTACCCCCCCTCTTCCGTTTTCTCCAGAATGTAAACATGACATGGGATTTTTTCAGATCCGCGTGCTCGGGAGCAAGATTTCCAGCGTCGGCGACACTCTTTTCCAGCTCGGAGCCGAGTCAGGGCTTACGCTCCACGTGTGGAACGTGTGGATTTCCACACGTTAATTCTTTTTGGTTTTTGTTCCCCCACGTGTGAATCCACAGGTACCACATGTGGATTTTGATTTGTTGGTCCACATGCAGGGGACTTTCTGCTCTTCGTATTGTCTGACGAACTGCCTAGAAGAAAGGGAGAAGTAAGAACACGTCTTTGTAACTGATAGCACTAGCGCAAGGGAATGTGGAGTGACTGCCTTAACCCGGGGAAACGAGCTTGGGCGAGAACTTGAATTTTTCTTTGAACCAACCACACCCTGAAGGCTGTGTGAAGTTCTCTAATCGACTTTTCGTGGTGCATCAACTCCCTCAGTGAAACTGTGAGAGTCTAGGCCCACTAGCGGTCAAGGCCGCACAGCCAGGTGTCGCCAAGTCCAGTAGCGACGCTATTTCTTTGTTTTTTCCCCTCGAACCTTAAGCGCCCACACGTGGACCACACGTATTTTTTCTCTGAGACCGAAAACGGAGCGTAAGCCCTGAGCCGAGTACAAACACAACACTCCCCTGGCAACCACTTCGTCTCCCAATGCGACAAGCTGGTCACCACGCTCTGCGACCAACTGGTCGGATTAGCTCGGGTCGCCCAAGAATGGGCGCTTAAAGCCGGGGCCAGTGCGCTCGGAAAGCAGTTTCGGCAGCACAGCGAGTGGGGGCCGCGCAGCTGTACCACCTCCTGGCGAGGAAGAACCTGGCGTGGCGGAGCTCAGCGACGGCACGCGGAAGAAGCTGCAGTGAATCCATCACAACCTGCCTTCTTGCAAAACTGCCGAACACGCTGCCAGCGTTCTCTTTCGTGTGTGTGTACAATTAATTATTCTTACGAAAAGGGGGGGGTCGTCAGAAGCTTAAAAACTGGCTAGCATTTCTCCTTTTGGCTCAGGTCTTTCCTCAACCCGAGTCCTGTAGAACCGGGGTCGGGTTCGGGCGGGTGGGCTGTGTGGAGGAGATGTCGCAGGACTCTTGTTCGTTGCCGCTCCCGCAGAGCGTCCTGGCCGCGGGGGAAGAAATCTCCGAGATCGAACAATCGAGCAGGCAGATAACCGAAGATCTCCTCCGCAAGTTCGACGCCGTGCAGGGCGTGCCGAGCGTGGCGTCCGACGGGCATCCCGTGTCTTTCGCCGGCATCTTCTCGCAGCTCTCCGACCGGCGCCGCGTGCTCGGGAGCAAGATTTCCAGCGTCGGCGACACTCTTTTCCAGCTCGGAGCCGAGTACAAACACAACATTCCCCTGGCAAACCACATCGTCTCCCAATGCGACAAGCTGGTCACCACGCTCTGCGACCAACTGGTCGGATTTGCTCGGGTCGCCCAAGAATGGGCGGTTAACGCCGGGGCCAGTGCGCGGATCGTCGTCGGAAAGCAGTTTCGGCAGCACAGCGAGTGGGGGGCCGCGCAGCTGTACCACCTCCTGGCGAGGAAGAACCTGGCATGGCGGGAGCTCAGCGACGGCACGCGGAAGAGGCTGCAGTGGATCCATCACGACCTGCCTTCGTGCATCGACCTCGTCAACGCGAAACTCCTCGACTACTCTTCATGCGCGGACGTTCCGGAAATGACCCGGAAGCTGGAGCATGACATGCGCTATCTCGCCGACAAGGCGACGCTGACGGCGAGCAGAACCGCTTTCCCCTTCTTTTACCACAATCACCCGTCGTTGGGATACTTAGTCGACGGCATCCGCCGCGAAGTATCCGACACACCGAAGCCGCTGGTCGCACGGATGTTTTCAGCCTTTCTGTGGCTCTTCTGGACAGTGCTGATATTCTGCAAAACAGCTCTCTGGGTATGCCTGGGTTCAAAGCAAGCTTTATCTCCATTGTCGTAAAAGGGGGGGGGGGGGGGGGGTCGAATATAATAGCACCCCTGTGTTATTATTCGATTCGTCGAATACCCAAAAAAGTTCTGGGTAGCCGAACAGTAGCAGGATCAAATAGTGGTAAGTCTCTTTAGACAACCAGACGTGTGTCAAATAACTGTTATTATTCGACTCCCCCCTTTATGTCACCTGGAGTCTCTAGTTCCAGAGTTTCAAGCGAACACTCTAGAAAAAAGAACACCCCTGGGGTTTGTTCGATCCCTGCTATCTTGCACTGGAATGGAAACCGAATGTTCCCCTTGTCAGCAGCAAAGTATGGCGAAACCGGCCTTCACTCGAAATATGCAAACCCACACAGAGTTTCTTTGTGCCGCTCAGCGATATTCCAGATGCCCGGTCTGGGACGGAGGCTTGAACACGCAAAATATTGTGGCCGATCGTGTGCTTGCTGCGTCGTGAAGGGACTGCGCGCGACTTAAACCGCGCGGAAGAGGGAGCCGATGGCAGGTCTGGGACACTCAAATGTCTCACGCGGCTCGTGCACTACACCAGCGCATGACACGAGTTCTGAGAGCTTTTCCGGTGCAGCTCAGCTGTTCGCTCCGTTAGTGAGTGGAGCCACTAACTGAGAATCGGGTGATAAAAAAACGTCGGGCCACGGGATTGAATCGGAAAATCGGGAAATCGGACACTTCTGATTTTCCGATTCCGATATTCTGATTTTCCGTCGGTTCGGTTGCTCAAACTCTGGTCCAGGGGCAGCTTGAGGCTGTTTACATCGAGTTTGCTTTTTCGAGTGCGCGAACTTTTACACAAGCGCCAGCTTGAAAGGAAATGCTCGAAGATGCTGCCCGACAAAGAATAGAAGGGATCCCAAGTCCTGTAACTACCGAACCACGTGTTGAACGGGCGTGAGGTCATGCGGGTCTACCCCTACACGACAAATCACACAAACACAACAGGTCAAAATCCTGTAGTGAGCTATTATAAGCTCCTGTTGGCTACGGAGGTCGCACAAACCTGCATGCTTTGCCAGTATCTTTCTGCCCAAACCCTTCTCCCTTCTTGGCAGCGTCTCGTATTAGCAAGGACGCGGTGGGCATATTCACCGGCGCACTCCATGCATTCCCATATTATTAGGGGATCGGGAAGAGGCTTTCGGTCCATTGGCAAGCACCGGCTCAAACTCATCGACCCAGTTACCTTCAAAGGCCTCCGGTCAACACCCAAACTGCAAGAACCCGTCGTTGCTTTCGAAATGGTCCCGGAACACGGCGTTTTTGCAGTTGCCATTTTCCTGTCAGTGGGGACAGCATCGGTCGAACGCGTTCCAGTACGAAAAGGGTGCTGGCAAAAGTCAGGAAACAGCTTCGTGAGCTTCATCGAGAGTCTACTGCGGTGCACCGTGTTAAACAGCGGCAGGCAATTCGAGGCAGTCCCGACTGGCTCTTGCACCTTGCTGCTGGCACACTGGAGCATGCCGGGTGTTCCCTCGTGTACGTCGGACACCCAACTCGGTTTCACAAGAAGTCAGAACCCACTCAACACGAGCGCAACCATCCACCGTATCCACCGTCTCCCAATCTCCGCCACTTGCCCCATTCTCCACAGTCAACCGGAGACACAAAAACCCCGGAGTGTCAAGCGAACTTTCACTCTAAAAATACGGGTCTTCTAAATATCGAATTACCAGAGAAGTACCAGCGATTTTCAGCCAACCACATGCCAATCCAACACCGCTTTTGACTTGCAACAGGAAGATGCTTTCGCTAGCCGCACTCAAAAAAACCTGCACACCGGGACGGGTAGCCACTTTCGGCATTTCTCCCCTTGCACTTGCTATCTCACGGGCTCACCCCTGCGAATGCGTTGTTAACCTCGTGTCCCACTTGCTACGGACATAGCTTTGTGCCATACCATGTGAAAATGTGATCACATGGACATGCGGTTATGATATGAGTCGATGCCAAAAGGGGGGGGGGGGGTTTGGGCGGAAAAATCCCCGCATAGTTCACCAGGGTCTGACGGGTACTGAGGCCCCATACCCTTCCTAAAACATCATTCTGCGTTCAAATACGCCCTCAGAAGCCTCCGGAGAGCCTTCTATGATGTCCCAAATGCGATTTTGTGGGTTTTTAGGGGGTCCCCCCGTCTGCTGGCCGTAAACCGCCATAGAAGACACATATGCAACCTGATGCTGGGTCGCTCCTCGGAGCAAAATCTCGGCCTAAACACACGTTTTCGGCGTTCTCTATCATTCTCCAGGTGCATTCGACCCTCGGACTTCATAAATTATCTCGCTTACAGGTGTTCCGGGGTGTGCAAAAACAAGGCGAATGGACCCTACAGACCGTACCACGCCCTGCCTGTCTATACAGGCTTTGGGGTCAAATTGCGCCGCCTTGGCGCCATGTGCACCGTTTTGGTCTCGTTCGTGCTGCTTTGGGATCCACTAAGAACTCTGGTCTGATTTGCGGGACGCTTTGCTCGGTTTTGGTGCCCACTTTCACCGTTCAAAGTGCATCCAGTGGTGAAGACTTTGCGCCGAAGCAGGAGAGGAAGCGACCCAGTAGGCGCCACTTCACCGTGAGCGGGTCTCGGAACAGAACTCAAACTGTCCCAGGTGATACTGCCGACCATGGCGGGTGTGTGCGCCACACAGTTTGTCTGACCAAGCTCACTGCACAGGAGCTTGCCACACATCCCTCGGGTCATGTGCCGCCTCTGCAAAGTCATCCAGCGAGAAGCACTTTGCAGCCATGGGTGAGAAAGGTGCCAGAAGGGAAGACATTGCCAGGAAAGCTCTGAAAGCCTGCCCTGAAAGCGGTGAAGCCTGCTTCAAAATCATGAAGTGAACGCGTCGTAGTCAACCGCTTCGACGACGTTTGAGAACGGCTGATGATCGCCTGTTACTTAACGCTTGTCCTACTTCGTTCACCAAGCCTTGCAGAATCACCAGAGTAGCATAACATGATGCAGGTAGAAGCCTAAACAGGCCTTAGAACAGTGAAAGTGGGCGCCAAAACCGAGGAAAGCGTCCCGCAAATCAGACCAGAGTTCTTAATGGACCCCAAAGCAGCACAACCGAAGCCCGAAACGGTGGATGTGGCGCCAAAGCCGGTGCAATTTGACCCCAAAGCCTGTATAGACAGGCAGGGCGTAGTTCGGTCTGTCCCCAATGCAGGGGGCCATTCTCCTTATCTTTGCACGTCCCGGAACACCTGTGAGTGAAAGAAACCACGAAGCCCGAGGGTCGAATGCGCCTGGAGAGTGCTAGAGAACGCCGAAAACGTGTGTTTGGGCTGGGATCTTGCACAGAGAAGCGACCCAGCTTCAGGTTGCATATGTTTCTACTATGGCGGTTTACGGCCAGCAGACGGGGGGACCCCCTAAAAACCCACAAAATCGCATTTGGGACATCATAGAAGGCTCTCCGGAGGCTTCTGAGGGCGTATTTGAACGCAGAATGATGTTTTAGGAAGGGTATGGGGCCTCAGTACCCGTCAGACCCTGGTGAACTATGCGGGGATTTTTCCGCCCAACCCCCCCCCCCCCCCCCCTTTTGGCATCGTACCATATGAATGTTACCAACAACATAACCTATGAACAAGTGTATGGGCCTACACGACGGAGAGGTTGGGAAGACAAGAATCTTTCGGAAAACTTCCGACAGGCTTGAGCTTCTTGCTCGAGTATGAAGTGGTCCTTTTTCAGATGGATTGTGTCCGGCGCTCTCTTTCCCTTAGGGTTGCCGCAACCGACTGTGAGCCGAAACTCGACGCCGGTCTCTCCGGACTGCACCAGGAGAGAACTTCGCGGAAGGGCGAAGGACGTATCTGCGGCTGCTGCGGCAGTTGCCCGGTGGTAACCCCAGACGCAAAATGCGGGGAAGGGGAACGTGTTTTCCCAACCACATTGAAGCCCCATTCCGACCGTAGCATCCGAGGAAGGTGCAAACATGGAGGGTGCTACGGTAGCCGTGCACGGGTCTTGGGCGCGTGCCTCGTGCAGAGCGGGTGCTTTGTGATCCGGGCTCACTTTCGGGAGGTGTCGCTCACCTACCAGTGTGTTCCTGGTTGTTGCTCTGCCGTCCGACGAGTGTGATGAACAACAACATCGTAGTCATGTTCCGATCAGCAAGTGTGTGTCCTTCGTTTTGGGCGTGAACTTTGACCTTGGGTACGATAGCCTGGTCGCTGTCGGAACTTGTCCGAATGCTAGGTGCATCTGGAGCCTGGCCTGTCAGCAGGTGTCCAGTGACGATGATTCCCAGGCAGTTGTGCGCAATAGAACGCACGGAGGGAGCTCGCCTTTAGCTGCCACACGAGTCGGTGCACCGCAACGAAAGCGCGCGTGTTTGTTCTTCGCTTTTTCTCATGAGAGGGGTCGGTTCTGCTTAGGTTATGTTTGGGGTTTCTACACCCGCAGTTGTGAGCAGCACACTCTCAAGAGATCTGATCGAGCGTATCACTATTCCGTGCGATAAAATGAACCCCTTCCCCGTTCAATAATTCATCAAACCGGCGGTTAAAAATCGGGCCTCACGTGGTGCAAGCTCCTCGCGCTCTTCTTTATGGTAACAAGCTTGTTTGTCTATATCAAAAAGGATCAAATGGCAGCGTGCTGTGCTAAATCACTTAAAACAGGGGTTTCACACGTACGCACAAACCAAGGAAACCATTCGTGCCATGTCGACCGGCACTCGTTCGGCGTGCAAACGACACCCCCCCCCACACCATTACCCCCTCGTCGAAACCACCCAGTCTCTGTGGAACACACATCTAGTCGCACAATGCCGCGCGATAGCGTCTGGCAAGAGCAAGCGTGGCACAGTCGTATCTAAAACAAAGCCGGTCCGTCCCTATCTCTTGAAACTGCATCGAAGTGCCTGCCGCTGTTTATCACAGTGAATCACGGTCCACCACGGACTATCAGGTCCATCTCTAGTCCCTAGAGCTGCCTCGAATTGCCCGGTGCTGTATTCTTCGGTCTATCACGGTCTATCAAGAGGGGATGGACCGACTCAAAACGTGAGCTGAAAGGCGTCGGTTCACTCTGCCATTGGGCCAAGCGCGCGCACGAACGCGACGTCAAGAAAAGCTGAAGCGACGAACCCACGCCACACCACGTGCGAAGAGGCAACCGTAAGGAAAACATCAGAAACCCAAACTGGGCGTTCCACCAGAAATCCAGAACTCGAAACCTACCACTCAGGTGCTGGAATAACGGCTGCAGAATGCGAAAACTAGGCAAAATCACCCCCCACAACGCAATTCCTAGGCAATTCCTTCGATGCCGGCGACGCAGATTCTCGCCACACAGATTCTTTGCATTCCAACCTCTACCAAACTGTCAACCCGTATTGCTTAAGCGCGCAGTAAAAAAAGTCTTCAGATAGGTGCGCACAAAGAAATCACCCCCACCCCGCTCCGCCGTTTCCCTTTGCGAGAATTGATCAATGCCCGTCCGACACGGAAACCTCTTGTTTCTTGATGGCATCGGCCCGCAGAATGCCTCGAACAACATCCCGGGGGGTGCAACGCACGACGACAGCGGGAAACAGCTCTCGTACGACGCGTACCAGCAGACCCGTTCGGCCATAGGCAACGTGCGGGCGGCGCTGAAGGAAGCAGGGGGCGAGTTCACTGACATCGTCGACGTGCAGTGCTTCCTTGTCAACATGCGGCGGGACTTCAAAGGGTTTAACCGTGCGTACAAGGAGGGTTTTATCGGCACCGCAGCGACCCGGACAACGGTGTCCGTCCGGGCCCTGCCGGGACCGTTTGCGGTCCAGCTGAAGGTCATCGCGAGGGCCCCAGGCTCGACCACCCACCCGGAGGCTGTCACGGCAGTCAACGCACCGGTCGCCGTGGGAGCGTACCCGCACGCCAAGCGCTACGGGGACCTGCTCTTCGTCAGCGGCATGGGCCCCCGCGACCCGCAGTCGAACCAGGTTCCCGGGGGGCCCATCTGGGACAAGGACGGCAAGCCTCTCGAGTACGACGTCGGCATGCAGACCAAGGCGACCATCGACAACGTATGCACCTAAACCCGCACCTTACCGACATGCTTACGTTTAACGAGGTTGGTGAGAGTTTCATTCGAAAAAACCTGTTTTTCGTGCCAACAATTTGCATTGCAAGAACCAAAGAGAGCGCTGGCAGCATGTTTGGGAGAAGACTTACCTGAACTACTTACCTGAACTACCACGCACTCACTCACAACTAGGCTAAATCCTTCCCCGCGTCAAACGTTCAATGGCAGCGACACATGGCACCTGAAGAATCGAAAACCCCCCATGAAAACAAAACACACAAAAAATACCGTCACGAAAGGGCACTGCTGAGCTCTCTAACGTTGGATTGGTCTGCGTTCACGAGCGAAACCCGAGACGAAGAACGAGGTGCACACAACACCGCGGTGAAAGAGAATAAAGAGGACTGGCCCCTCAAGGTTTCATACCCTACCTGCGGAGTTACACTCCCTGCGACCCTTTTTTCTTTTTTCCTTTTCTATTTTTCAGTTTCTTCGAAGAAGACTTGATGCTAGCCTCAAACATGCATGCAAAGAGGCAGCGTCCTGCCTAAACAAAAAACTAACTTACAACAAGATTATCCCCTTTCAACAACCATACAATTTAGTCTGAAGCCTTCCCCCCCTCGCAGATCCGCCAGGTGCTCGAAGCGTCGGGCTCGAGGATGGAAGACATCATCGACGTGAACTGCTTCCTGGTGAACATGCCCCGCGACTTCCGCGCCTTCAACCAGGTGTACCGAGAAGAGCTCGGTGCCGTCGCCGCCACCCGCACCACGTTCTCCGTGCGCAGCCTCCCGACGCCGATCGCCGTCGAGATGAAAGTCATCGTGAAGGCCCCCAACTCGGCGTGGAAGAGTGAGCCAGCCCAAATCATCGAAACCGCCGGTGCCCCGGCGCCCGTGGGCGCATACCCCCACGCACGCCGCTTCGGCGACCTGCTGTTCATCAGCGGCATGGGCCCCCGCGACCCGAAGACGAACGGCGTCCCGGGAGGGCCGGTATACGACAAATTTCGGAACTTCCTCCCCTACGACATCGAGCGCCAGACGCAGTCGTGCATCGACAACATCGAGAAGGTGCTGCGGTCGTGCGGGGCGCGGCTGGAGGACGTCGTCGACGTGCAGTGCTACCTCATCGACATGAAGGCGGACTACACCGGGTTCGACAAGGTGTACCAAGAGCGGTTCGGGAAGAGCAAGCCGGCGAGAACTACGATGGCCATCCGCGCGCTGCCGACGCCCATTGCGGTGGAGATGAAGTGCATCGCGAGGGCACCTTTGCGAGGGGGAAAACTTTGAGAGGTGTGCTGAAAACGCCGTCAGAAGCACTCTTGAGAGGACAAGGGCATGTCGTGAGGCCAAAAACACTCTCTGGTGACCCAACCGCTTTGGAAACGAGTTTGGTACTTCCTCTCCTGCGACATCGAGCGCCAGACGCAGTCGTGCATCGACAACATCGAGAAGGTGCTGCGGTCGTGCGGGGCGCGGCTGGAGGACGTCGTCGACGTGCAGTGCTACCTCATCGACCTCATCGACATGAAGGCGGACTACACCGGGTTCGACAAGGTGTACCAAGAGCGGTTCGGGAAGAGCAAGCCGGCGAGAACTACGATGGCCATCCGCGCGCTGCCGACGCCCATTGCGGTGGTGATGAAGTGCATCGCGAGGGCACCTTTGCGAGGGGGAAAACTTTGAGAGGTGCGCTGAAAACGCCGTCAGAAGCACTCTTGAGAGGTCGGCAGCCTTCTGAGACGCCAAGCGCTTGTCGTGAAGCCAAAGACTTTCTCTGGCGACCTTGCGAGGGGAAAACCTTTGAGATCAAGGCCCACGTGGTGTGAGGCCGAAAGCACCGTCGGAAGCACTCCTGAGAGGCCAAATGCACTTTGAGGGGCCAGCAGCCTTCTGCGAGGCCAAGGGCATGTCGTGAGGCCAAAAACACTCTCTGGTGACCCAACCGCTTTGGAAACGAGTTTGGTGCCGGAACTTCCTCTCCTGCGACATCGAGCGCCAGACGCAGTCGTGCATCGACAACATCGAGAAGGTGCTGCGGTCGTGCGGGGCGCGGCTGGAGGACGTCGTCGACGTGCAGTGCTACCTCATCGACATGAAGGCGGACTACACCGGGTTCGACAAGGTGTACCAAGAGCGGTTCGGGAAGAGCAAGCCGGCGAGAACTACGATGGCCATCTGCGCGCTGCCGACGCCCATTGCGGTGGTGATGAAGTGCATCGCGAGGGCACCTTTGCGAGGGGGAAAACTTTGAGAGGTGTGCTGAAAACAACACCGTCAGAAGCACCTGTGGGAGGTCGGCAGCCTTCTGAGACGCCAAGCGCTTGTCGTGAAGCCAAAACCACTCTCTGGTGACCTTGCGAGGGGAAAACCTTTGAGATCAAGAGGCCGAAAGCACCGTCGGAAGCACTCCTGAGAGGCCAAATGCACTTTGAGGAGCCAGCAGCCTTCTGCGAGGCCAAGGGCATGTCGTGAGGCCAAAAACACTCTCTCGTGACCCCACCGCTTTGAGAGCAAGATTGATGCAAAGCAAAGCGTATCTGGCCTCTTTGCACTAACCGCTCTCGAGATTTGAAACCCGGAAGCACTGAGAGCTGTTGCCAAGAGTTACCTGGAGACTTCGTAAAAAAACGCAAACGCATTTCTAGAAAAAAGTCTCAACTTAGTTTCTCTTTGGGGCTCTCCCAAACAGGGGTTCCTGCCAACTGGTTTCCACCTCCTTTAACTGGTTGGCAGAGCATTGGGACGCGAGCCGTCAGGCGAAGCGGCCGCGTACGCGGCGTTGTGCGCGCTGCAATGGTTCGCAAACTGCTTGGTGATCAGGCACGTGCAGTTTGGTAGGCGACTGGTTCGCCTGACAAACTGCATTTCGAGCGCAGTGTTACCTCGGACGTCTTCGGGAACCTTGCCGGACAAAACGAGAAATACTTCTGTTTGTGTCGTGAACTGCGAAGCCCACGAAGGCTCTGGTCGGATTTAGCTGACATGAAACTCCAGGTCAGGCTGATCCAACGGCGGCATCCTGCAAATCCAGATCCCGTGTCTCCAACCGGGTATACGAGTCCGTATGCACCGGCGGGCGTAACGCACTGAGGAGCATTCTTGTTCCGAGGGTTTGAGCCTTATGGCCGGTTCCTACGGTTATCTCCTGGTTCGGCTCCACTCGAAAGAGTGGGGTGGGATCAGGAGAAACCCGGATGTGAATTTGGAAAAAAGCGATGAATCTCCCAGAGTTCTCGATGTTGGTCAATTTGATTGGAATGGAATGAATGGTTGAATCATCATATTTAAGGCAAAACGAAAGACGGGTCTCAAGGGGAATCTCCCTTGATCTCTGGCCGCACCTTACCAAACCTGCCTCTTTCTCTCTCCACGTCGTATGATTCCCTGAGATGTTCGCTTCGGCTTGAGCACCTTGTGTCGAATTGCGAAGCCCGCGAAGGCCTTGGTCGGATTTAGCTGACATGAAACTCCAGGTCAGACTGATCCCAGCGGCGGCATCCTGCTAATTCTTCCAAGCCCAAATCAATCCCCCTTCCCCCACAATCACCCCGCACCGTGGTGTCCAGAAGCTTGTGTTAAAAAGCGGGTTACACATACGCTTTTCGGCCTCTTGAGTGTGGCTCGGGCACGCCTTCTCTAGCCCAGCTTCTCAGGCTTGACACTCCGCGCGCCACCGCCAGTACTTTCTTTTCTGTTGCATCGTATCGTGCCCAAGAAACCAAAACGTAGCCACGCCAAGACCTCACAGAAACGGTTCTGGCGAGGTGGTCTCCTCTCGCGGGAGATTTTGTAGCATGGCAGGTCCTGGCTGTGACGAGCGGCTGCGAACAGCAGCCTGAACAATCCAGACTCACACCGCTGCCCTGTCTGCAGACACTCAGGTTCCGCGCTGCCTGATGTGTCCGTGGCTTAGAGTGCCGAAACACGGCGCAGATAGAACCGGCGCGGTGCTGTACACATGTTCACGTCTTTTGCACCCCGTTTCTGTGACAAACCGATCATTTAAGAACACTGGCTTCTCAAACCACGGAACCGTCTCGGTAACTCCGAGTTAGGGTCTTTGTTGTGCTGAAGCGAATCGCAAGGTTTGTTGAAATCTTCAATGAGAGCCACCGACGATTTCCAAAAATCGTCCAGTCTCGTGAGGTTCACACTTCAAAGGCATGGATTGATTTTTGGAAAAAACAGGTCGTTCGAATGAAACTCTCACCGACCCCAGCTGTTGAAGATCGACGCGCCAAACTTAAGCATATCACTCAGCGCAGGCGAACCGACGGGCGATCGGCCTTCAACCGATCAACGATGTCGATGGTGAGAAGGTACGCGGCGGCGTGGCAGCCACAAACAGATGAAGTGGCAAACGGGCGCAGCAGCAGGTGATTAAAACGCGGCGCGGGTCGCCACGCTTTTTCTCTTCTTTGCCGCACCCGAAAAAGCGGGTGAGCTTTGCCTTTCTTCTTCTTTTTTCCGAAAGGATGCTGCTACTGCAGCACTTTCGTGATGAAAACGAAGAAAGAAAGCACCCCTCTTTTTCTCCTATCTGGTTAGGCAAGAGCTTCGACCCAACTATGCTCGCCGTTGTTTTTCAGAATTGACACAAGCTTGCTGCGATCATTGCACCCTGTGTCGCGCATGGGTTGTCAATGCTCAAGCAGAGTTCTGCCTTTACATCAAACTAAGGCGTATGGCGTGACAAGTGCTTCCATTCTCTTTTGTGGCACGGAAAGTGGTTCAACTAGATCCTCTTGCGGCAATCCACGTGTTTAGGGGTGCCGTGTGCAACTGGTGCGAGCTCCCCCCCGCAAAACCCGCAAACCCGCACTCGGTTGCCCTAGCGGGCCCCCTCGTAGATTGATTCTCAGTGTTTGTAGCCTTCTTGCCCGGATACGGCCTCGGCCGACCCGGAAGAGACCTAAAAGTGCGCAGGAGTCTCATTTCTGGTACTTTCCCCCCAGAAGTTCCCTGTCGCTTGTTAACAGCTTCAGGGCCAGGGTTTGCCCTGGGTCTGTTGGACTTTACAGGGGGTCCTTCGGGACCTCTGAGGTCCAGCCGGTGACGCGAGACTGGGCGTTTCGCGGGGAAGGCGGACCGGGGCACGAAGCAGCAGTACTGGCTGGACGGCTCGTTCGACAGGCTCTGGGCACTCGATCTTCGACTCTGTCGCGCCCAAGCAGAGCCCGCAGGGCTCCCGCAAAAAGAGTGGGAACTCAACAAAATCACGACTTCCAGCAGCAGCGCAGCAAAGTCATAGGAATCCACGATTTCGAATAGTTTTCAGCAATTTCAGGTTCTCTCTGGGCGGGGGGTTTGGGTTGTCATAACAACCAGCGTTTTTGAGATGGCCGACCAGCGCAGCAGCTCTCCGTCGTCGCCGAAGGTGAGAAGCTCGAAGAGGAATCACAAGCCGGTGGCGCGAGACTGGGCGTTTCCCATGGAAGAGCGCTTCGCGGGGAAGGCGGACCGGGGCACGAAGCAGCAGTACTGGCTGGACGGCTCGTTCGAGTACAAGATGTCGATCAGAGAACACATCGACATGCTCTGTGAAATTGCGTGCACCAGGCTCTGGGCACTCGATCTTCGACTCTGTCGCGCCCAAGCAGAGCCCGCAGGGCTCCCGCAAAAAGAGTGGGAACTCAACAAAATCACGACTTCCAGCAACAGCGCAGCAAAGTCATAGGAATCCACGATTTCGAATAGTTTTCAGCAATTTCAGGTTCTCTCTGGGCGGGGGGTTTGGGTTGTAGCGTTTTTGAGATGGCCGACCAGCGCAGCAGCTCTCCGTCGTCGCCGAAGGTGAGAAGCTCGAAGAGGAATCACAAGCCGGTGACGCGAGACTGGGCGTTTCCCATGGAAGAGCGCTTCGCGGGGAAGGCGGACCGGGGCACGAAGCAGCAGTACTGGCTGTACGGCTCGTTCGAGTACAAGATGTCGATCAAGGAAGACCAGGCCCTGCACCAGTGCAGCCGCCGCATCGACATGCTCTGCGAAAAGCTCGCCCGCAACCAGGCGCGCGGGCACCTGATCTTCGACATCGTCGCGACGCGCAAACAGATAGAGCGAGGCGGCCCGCTGTGGCTGGGCAGGGAAATATACAACGTCGTCGACGAGAAGCACTTCGACGTCATCTCGACGACGTTCGTCGGGTTGACCGACAACACCGCGCGCCGGGTGGGCAGGGACGTCTACTGCCGGTCGGAGCAGCTGAGTCCGAAAAAGTACGACTTCGATGTCATCGACAACGAGCGCATGTTCATCGTTTACCCGTCGTGATGACTCTTGACCGACTTTCCCGTGGCAACGGGGAACACACACAACACATCAGAGACCGTGCTCCGTGTAGGGTCTGGGTTTGGTTGACCGACAACACCGCGCGCCAGGTGGGCCAGGGACGTGTGGTAGGTAGCAGATGAGTCCGAAAAAGTACGGCTTCTATGTCATCGACAACGGGCGCATGCTCATCGTTTACCCGCCGTGAGGACTCTTGACCGACTTTCCCGTGGCAACCGGGAACACACACACACACAGCAGAGACCGTACTAAGGGTAGGGTCTGGGTTGACCGACACCGCGCGCCGGGTGGGCAGGGACGTGTAAGCTGCGTCCGAGAAGAATACGCACGACTTCATCGCCAACGAGCGCATGCTCATCGTTTCATGACTCTTTCCCGTGGCAACCGGGAACACACAACAACAGCAACAGCAACAGCAACAGCAACAGCAACAGCAACAGCAACAGCAACAGCAACAGCAACAGCAACAGCAACAGCAACAGCAACAGCAACAGCAACAGCAACAGCAACAGCAACAGCAACAGCAACAGCAACAGCAACAGCAACAGCAACAGCAACAGCAACAGCAACAGCAACAGCAACAGCAACAGCAACAGCAACAGCAACAGCAACAGCAACAGCAACAGCAACAGCAACAGCAACAGCAACAGCAACAGCAACAGCAACAGCAACAGCAACAGCAACAGCAACAGCAACAGCAACAGCAACAGCAACAGCAACAGCAACAGCAACAGCACAAGCCTACTACGTTTTAAACCATACATCAACTTTCTTTCATCTCTGGTTGTTGAACAAGCTATGTCTCAACTATTACTCCTCCGTCCCCGGATCCCTGGCTACCAACACGTATCAGAGACCGTACTAAGGGTAGGGTCAGGGATTGACCGACACCGCGCGCTGGGGTGGGCAGGGACGTGTACCGCCGGTCAAAGCAACCGAGTCTGAGAAGAGTAAACACGACTTCGATGCCATCGACAACGAGCGCTTGACCGATTTCCCCCCGTGGCAGCCGGGGACCACCAGAGACCGAACAAAGGTGGGTCAGGGGTTGACCAACAGCGCCGCGCGCCGGTGGTGGGCGGGGACGTGTACTGCCGGTCAGAGCAGGGCTGCATCCTCGTTTTGCAGGAAACAGAGTAAATGCAAGCGGGAAAACGATCAACCGGCACGCATGACCAAACCGAAGCGCCTGTCTTTTATTGACAGGTGCCGGACACCACCGGGGAAAAAGAACTTTTGACAAGTTCCCCCCGGTTGCAACCAGGGGATTAGCTTCTATATCCACATTTAGACTGTCAGTCCAAATGTGGAAAAGCCGGCGGGGAAAATGAAGAAAAAAAATGGCACTGCACCATCACCCAGGCCCCCGGCAGAGGTGGCCAATGTGCAATCTGAGGCACTCAGGACCCAGCATTGTGTCGTGAAGATACGTCGCGTCGCGCTGTGCGGTCCAAATTTGGAAAATGGGCCGGAGACCAAGCTAATGCCCTGGTTGCAACCGGGAAACCATACACCGCGAGAGTAGGAGAAAGTAGAAAGGGAAACTAGAGTTTTCGTTGACCGCACTACCCTGAGCCCAAATCCTGGACGTGGTTTCAGGTGGAAAATTTGGCAAATGATCATGATCAGAAGGTCCTACTTGGGCGGTTCAGTTTCCTCACACATTGCATGTGGCTAAGAAAAAAATATTAAAAGGTGCGCGCCAACGCACCACCCGCGCCTTTTTGGCGAGAACGGACTTCCGTCCTTCGTCTCGTCATCGGCCTTCATTCCGCCGTCTATGTTTTGTGCACCTTTCTTTTGCTGGTTTACTATCACCCGTGTGCTCGCGCTACCAAAAACGACGAGCGCTTTCCCCCTGTGTAGGCGCCAAACCCTCAACATCTATCTGCAGAAAAGGGATTGCATATAGGGTACCTTGCTCGAGCCATCAACGACTTATGCTTCGTTGAACACGCCTAGATAGGACGAAGCCCCAGCGGTAAACAGGTCGAGACAACTTGCTCCGGGGACTGCGGGAACGGCAAATACCTCGCGACCACTTCCGCATTTACACAACGCCTTTCATATCCACTCTTCCGATTAGATTTCGCTTTTTTTTTATCCCCGCTTCCAAACCGAATCAATCAAAATGTTTCATTTTCTGCTTTTGTCTTTTCTGGAAAAAGTCGGCAACAGGCGACATAGACACGCTCACAAGTACACGTACTGCACTACAGCAGATAGGATGTCTGAGCCTTGTAGAACCCCCATGATGAATCCGCCGGTTACGACTTACAGGAACACCCCACCATGGTAACACCACCTTGGGTGACTGAGCCTTAGTAGAAACCCCGCCAGTTACGAATTACAGGAACACCCCCATTGTAACACCACCTTGGGTGACTGAGCCTTAGTAGAAACCCCGCCAGTTACGAATTACAGGAACACCCCCATGGTAACACCACCTTGGGTGACTGAGCCTTAGTAGAAACCCCGCCGGTTACGAATTCCAGGACCACCATGGTAACACCACCTTGGATGACTGAGCCTTAGTAGAAACCCCGCCGGTTACGAATTACAGGAACACCCCACCATGGGAACACCACCTTGGGTGACTGAGCCGTGGGGCTAGGCAGCCAGCTAGACCTGCCGGAACCTGAAAACCCCCTTCAGGTTTCGTGGCTGTGTCGAAAAATACATTCCGAGGACGTTTTTGGAGCGCTTTTGAATCCGTCGAGCGCACGGACAGTGGTCTGAGGCCCTGGGATGGGATAGTAAGCGAATTGCATCTTAGGCAAGAGAGTTTTTTCTTTGGCAGTCCTTCACGACCAAACCCCCGGGGTTTCAAGGTAGTCATCGTACCGAAACAACCACGACCACAGGCTGCAAGTGTCGCGTTGGAAAGCCCAACGCGTTGTGGAGGGGTGGTCAAGACGCTACTCGCGGGCAGGAGGCTGCTAGCCGTCAGGATGGCTTCTACAAATGCCAAGGCCCTCATCGACACTGAACCGGTGCAAGGCACCCGAGACTTCCCCCCCGAGGAGATGCGATTCCGCACCTTTCTCTTCAACCACTTCAGGAAGGTGTCGAAGGAGTTTGGCTTCGAAGAGTACGACGCTCCGGTGTGATTTTCCTCCTTTTTTTTTGTGTCCAACCTTCATTTGTTAGTATCAAATTCAATTTGGCAAGAACAAAACCCGATCGATGACAGCGCACTATCCTCACTCCCGTGAGATGACCAAAACAGGTGAAGGAAGTGCGCACAAACAAACGTTGTTGTGTTACCAATGCATTGCTGGTACTAATAAATAGTACATGAAACTTACCAAAGCAGGTGAGTTCCGCTAGTGCGTCCAAACGAAAGAAAGCGCCATCCTAATTTTTGTCGTCAAGTGAACAACTGTCGTTCCCAATCCAGACACCAGCAGCCTGGCAACCCGAGTCACACCGCTGTAGCCACTCAGCTCGCGTCGATGATGGCTCACCTTATGTGGCCTAAAAAAAGCCAACACACGATGCAGATGGGATCAGTGCGGTAACAGCGCATGCTCTTGACAGACGTTAGCGTCCGACATTGTGCACGTGCGTCACAGTCGTTGGATGGTATTGACAAGGGATCTCATAGGACACGCGGACGAGCTTCGTCGGCAGCCTTCGGGTTGTGCTCCCGTGTCGGCGTTGTAGTATTGATTTTGGACTCCTTCTTCGACTTCGCACGGTCCCAACACCGCCCGCTCTTGGCAAACTCATTCCCTGCACACAGATGCTTGAATCGGAGAAGCTGTACACGAGAAAGGCGGGGGAAGAGATCGTGCAGCAAATGTACAACTTCACAACGAAAGGCGGCCACAACGTCGCGCTCAGGCCCGAGATGACGCCGTCGCTGGCGCGGCTCGTGATCCAGAAGGGCCAGTCCCTGCTGCTGCCGATAAAGTGGTTCAGCATCCCACAGTGCTGGAGGTATGCTTCTTGAAGGAACGGGTACCGCCGGAGCAGCCTCCCACCGAAGATCGCGCGTATCTTGGGGGTTAGGGAGGGCCAAAGCCATGAGCTTGTGGCACTTGTGTGGACTGTACGGCTGCTAGCAAACTGGACCACTATGCAACCCGAGCTCTGGATCCAACTACGAGCTCTTAACAGCAGCGGCATTAATATACGGACCTGTGATAAACAGCGGCAGGCACTTCGATGCAGTTTCAAGAGAGATAGGGACGGACCGGCTCACTGACAGGGCTGTGGGTGAAGTCACCCTACTCCACCCAAAAACTACAGGACATAATACATCAGATAGAGAGGGTCCGTGTTAGTACGGTCACTGGGAAGACCCGGCTCTGGCATTAGCTCAGCATTCCCAAACTGAGCAACTCGTGCTAGCAGGGAGTTAGCCAACATGGCTCGCCGAGGAAATACGGGACTCTCACCCTCTCCGAGAGCGCCACTCACAGCACCTTCAATCTGAGCCCAGACCTAAACCCGCACTGACAGTCCCGCATGTGTCCTCAGAGTCAATCCTTTTCCCAACGTTACGGATCGAGTTTGCCGACTTCCCTTACCTACATTGTTCTGTCGGCAAGAGGCTTTTAGCCTAGGAGACCTATTGCGGTTAACGGTACGGCCCGATGCAAGAGGATACTTTATTCCAGAAGACTTACCTCGACGCCAGTTGTGTCCCCAAGCAGCTTGCGCCATATTCCAGATATCCAGAACACTGGTTCAGGCTTGGGCTCTGCCCTGATCACTCGCCGTTACTAAGAGCATCGCTGCTGCTTTCTTTTCCTGCGCTGAGTGATGTGCTTTAGTTTAGCGCGCAGATCTTCAACAGCTGAGGTCGGTGAGAGTATCCTTCCGTACTATCGTGTATGTTTGCCCACATCGTAATCCCTTTACAGATACGAGGCGATCACACGCGGGCGTCGACGTGAGCACTTCCAATGGAACTGCGACATCCTCGGCGTTCCATCGATTACAGCCGAGGCCGAACTCATCGCCGCCGCCATCACATTCCTCTCAAACGTCGGCCTGACCGCAAAAGACGTCGGGTTCAAGGTTTCACGCTTCCTCCTTTTCGTTTTCTTTTTCGCCACATGCATTGCGTGAGGAAACTGAAGAGGACGTAGGACCTTCTGATCATGACCATTTGCCAATTTGCCACCTCAACGAGCTGCACCTTCACAGTGCAAGCCTCTACGGTCAGCCAGAGACTTCAAAATACCGACCTTCTAACCACCAATAATGCTTGAAATTTGAAACCACATCCAGGATTTGGGCTCAGGGTTGTGCGGTCAACGAAAACTCTAGTTTCCCTTTCTACTTTTTCCTACTCTTGTACCACTCACTCTCGGTCTCGAGATCGGAGGTGGATACAATAGAAGAGATTGAAGAGATCACTTGCAAGGCACCATTACCACCGTTCATAGTGCACAGGTCTGGATGCGATGGGTTTATCCCGGCTTTCGGAATGCCAGCAGTACGCTGATGCCCAGCCAAACTGGGCTACCTGCAACCTGAGCTCTGGACCTCTTCCCCTTTTCGGTCACTCGTAGGGTCAATCGGACGTGCAATGCTTGGTATTTTCCCGTTACTGTCCCATTGGACAGTCGGGAATGCCGGGGGCGGGTTCTTTTGTGAAAAGGCAAGACAAGTGGCCACGCGAAGGCAAGGAACCTAGAGGAGTCGAGAGTAGTCTGTAGCGGCTTGTGCGGTCTACCGTCACAGATTGTTGCTGCATATCAAGTTCAAGCTACTACTACTACTACCGGCTGCAGCCCAAACCAATTTCATTTCCTGCTTGTCACCTTCCACAGATTAACTCGCGAAAGCTGCTGCAGACAGTACTTCTCAAGGCCGGCGTCGAGCAGGCCCAGTTCGCTCCGGTTTGCGTGATTGTGGACAAGATCGAGAAGGTAGAGCGAGCTGAAATTGTGGACGTATGCTTTGTTTCCTTTCACGAAGACAAAAAAAAAGGGGGAAGAAACGAAATAAGGGAAGTAAACACCTCTTTCCCTTCGCTACATACATGAGAAGCAGGATTCTGCCCTATCCCGAAACTAAGATTTTCTCCCCTCGCTCACGTGGGTGGTGTCTTCGGTCGCACCTCTTCCTTGTGATGTTCGCATCGCCAAGCCAGAAAGACAGGTAAATGGTTGTAGCCTTCTCCAGTCTGATTTGAGTAGCAGGAAAACTGGTTATAGCCATGAGAGATCGCTCAGGTTGTTCTCAGTCGATTTCAGTGCGTGGGGTCCCAACTTCAGCGTGTTTGCGATACGTTCGCAAAACTAACAGTAGGAGCACTTGATTTCAGTGTGTGGGGGTCCCAACTTCAGCGTAGCTTGTTTCAGGCCTGAAGCCATGCTAGTCTCAGAGTAAATGGATTCCCGATGGGTCTGCAGACGGCTCGCTACATCGGTGGCAATCCACGCGGTTGCTCTGCGATCGTTTCCTGAGCATCCTTCCACAGGATGAAGCCGCAGGGCACTCGAACACCGCAACCGAGTGACCCAATAAAACGAAACCCCTGGGAACACGGTTATCCACAAAGAATGTTCCCGGTGAATCCTTTTTTGGGTTCCTAGCCAGAGGAACTAACCGACACTCTCTCCGCGTTCAACCCACCTTTAACAACGCGTCGCGCACAACAGAATTTCCAGCTGCCGGAGACTTTGAACCCCCAAAGTGGTGTTTGAAGCGGCGACACACAAAGGAAGTAACCGACACTCTCACCACCAACCACCACCTTTAGCAACGCGTTGCGAACAACTGCAGAAATTCCTGCCGAAAGCCACCCGGAGAGTTTTAAACCTTCAAAAGGAGCTTGGAAGCTGTCTATCACTCTACAACCAACACACACACACACACACACAGATGCTGAAGAAGCTTGGGCTCGACGAGAGCGTCGTCGACACGATCCTGACGACGCTCGCAATTAAAACGATGGAGGAAATGAAGACCGTGGTCGGGGAAGACGCGGACGTTGTGAAGGAGCTCACCGAGCTCTTCAACCTGCTGGGCGCATACGGCTTCGAGGACTGGGTCGTGTTCGACGCGAGTGTGGTGCGAGGGTTGGCGTACTACACGGGCGTGGTGTTCGAGTGCTTCGACAGGGCGGGGGAGCTGAGGGCGATCTGCGGGGGAGGCCGGTACGACAACCTGATGCAGACGTACGGCCACAACCGGGCGATCCCAGCCTGCGGGTTCGGGTTCGGCGATTGCGTCATCAAAGAGTTGCTGATGGTCAAAGGGTTGATGCCTTCGCTGGAGGCCGAAGTCCAGGACTTGGTCATCCCGTTCAACGAGACGATGCGCCGCCCGGCGATCGAAGTCGCCCAGAAGCTGAGGGATGCCGGCAGATCCGTCGACATTGTCCTCAAGTCGAAGCAGAGCCCGAAGCAGTCGTTCTCGTACGCCGACCGCGTCGGCGCGGTGCGCGCCATCTTCGTCGCGCCCAGCGAGTGGGCCAACCAGTCCGTCGTCGTCAAAAACCTCCGGGCCGACGGCAAAGACCGCGCCGACGGCGACAGGGGCACCGTCACCCTCCTCGCCGACCTAGTCTAAAGGCCAACCAGTCCGTCGTCGTCAAAAACCTCCGGGCCGACGGCAAAGACCGCGCCGACGGCGACAGGGGCACCGTCACCCTCCTCGCCGACCTGGTCTAAAGGCCAACCAGTCCGTCGTCGTCAAAAACCTCCGGGCCGACGGCAAAGACCGCGCCGACGGCGACAGGGGCACCGTCACCCTCCTCGCCGACCTAGTCTAAAGGCCAACCCGAAACCACCCCATCGCTGTCCTGTCTGCAGATACCAGGCGTGGAGTTTGCGGCTTAATTCGACTCAACACAGGGAATTTTACCAGGTCAGGACGATCTCAAGGATTGACAGATGGTTGAGAGCTCTTTCTCGATGAATTGTGTGCTGGTGCACGGCCGCTGGCCGCTCCTGGTTGGTGGAGTGATTTGTCAGGTTGATTCCGTTAACGAACGAGATCTCGACCCTTAAATAGGTGGGCGTGTCGTGTTGTTAGGGGGTGTCTTTTGGCATCGGCGGCTTGCTGCTTACCCGAGACGCGCACTACTTCGTAAGGGGACTGCGCGCGACTTATAGCGCGGAAGAGCGAGCCAATAGCAGGTCTGATGCTCCTAAATGTCCTAGGACTAAGATGATGGTCCGCCTTATGTGCGTCGAAGGTAGAGTGCGCCGGCGGCGGCCCAAAGCAACGCAGTCCCCGGCTGCGTCCACCCGGCGAAGACACGAGCGAGGAATCATCCGACAATGGCTCCGGCCTGGAGGCTACAGCGAGGCCGCCCCCCGCGGCGGCGCAACAAACGCGTTCCATCTGCTGTAACGTTGCCACGGAGTGTGCACAGTGCGTTGCTCAGTAATCGAAGGCCTGACAAACACACGGATGTAACACATTCACGACCGAAGCACGGCGCAGACGGATGTTGAGCACGTATCCATTTTCAAGCACGTTCTTGCAAATCCCCTCATCGCTGCGGAGAGCACCCTTTACCTTTTCGCCGCCGTCGAACGTCCACTCGTTCAGAACGAGTTTCCTGAGAGGGAACTCCTAGGCCAGATTCTCCAGTCGATGCCCGCATTTCTCGCTGCTTGCACACCCCACCCACCGCAGCAAGCTTGCGAGCGCCTTCGGCGCCTCTCCTTTTGCCCTGCTGCAAAAAATACAGCTGGGGAGATTATCGGAACAGCTCAGAACGAAGCCACATGCGTTCTATCGACTTCCCAGGAATAGCGAAGAAAAACAGAAGGGATTCCAACGCACCCACACACACGCACACACCGGCCCCCCCTAGCCAGTTCGGCCGGTTTCGTTGGGTCCTGCCGACAGGCTTGCGCTGGCGCAGCAGTTCTATTTCGTATCGGCCTCAGAATACGTGTGCTGGAGGGTGCAGGTCGAACCCGTCTCTCCCTTTTGGCATCGTCTCATATCTTAACAGCGCAGTTGTACTGCAGGGAACCTTGCCGGAACACTGCGGTTGCACATGAAAACAAGTTCAACGAAACCAGCACCGGTGGAGTCCAGCCTCGCAGGCTGGAGCTAAAACTTTGGGGTAGCTTCTCTTTCTCGTTGTCATCATATCCAGGCGTGCAGCTTGAGCAAGTGAACTTGCTTGGCCGAGTTGGCGCTTTGCGCACAACCGGGGCCGACACTAAACGAACCGCTTTGGTGGGAGCATAGTGCGTTGCTCAGGGTAGCCGAAGGCCTGACAATCACACTACTGCAACAAATTTACACTGCTTTGGTCGGTGAAAACGTTTGCCGTTCTGCACGCGGGTGCCAGCCCGGCCAAACCCAGAAAAGTGACCGAAACCCCCCAGGAAAGTGTAGCCTTGTTCATCATCAACACGGACAAAACCTTCGTTCTCCCGTGGCGGCCGTTTCCCTTTCTGCTTCCCGGAGTCGGCTTCAGGAGACCACGTGCCGTACTAAAGCCGAAAACCGTATCCGCACCAACGCACTCCTTGCTTTGTGATAAAGGGGGGGGGGGGGTGTCGAATAATAACACCCGTGTCATTATTCGATTTGTCAAATACTAAAAAAAGTTCCGGGCAGCCGAACCGTGGCAGGATCAAACAGTGGTAGTGTTTTTAGACAACCGCACATCCACGTTGCACATACAGTTTCAGGATCGTTGCATCCATTAGGTGAGTCATTTCACCCGACTTTCGTAGCCACCGTCCTTCTGTCAAGAACGGTACGTAGACCCCTGTGGTGGACGGTAGGTGTTGACGCGACCTGTAGGGGCTGTAGCAGCCGAGGAATACCTGCCGCAGAAGCATCAGAGTTGAGCGTAACCTTTCAGATTGAGGATTGGATGGACAGCCCCACCTTCTCCAGTACCGCATTCATCGCGAATGTGCTCGTGGTCGGTCGCAGGAGTCTTTTTCGGCTAGCCAAAGAGAGAGAAAGAGCGAAAGAACCAGTGTGAAATAATGGAGGTGGCACAACCTACCAGACCAGCGGAGGCCACCGCAAAAATGTTTCCTGGTGTTCCTTCCGCGTGGAGGCACACGGAAGAGGGCCTCCGCAGGGGTGCCTACCCCCGCGGGCAATAAGGTGCCTCTTCCAAGGCAGGTTTTATCTAGCAAGGTGGCCGGGGCTTCGTCGCGGGCCCCGACGCACGCCGCGTCCTCCTCCAAACCCTCACTGTCGTTTCTCTCCACACACATACACTCTCTCTCTCTCTCCGCATGTGTACGAAGAAGCTAGGTTCGTCACGGCAGCCATCCCAGAGAAGGGAAATAGCACTTTTTCCTTATCCCTCAAAACCAGCACCAATAACAACCACCCCAGCTGGTCACTCGACTACTCTGAACAACGAGATGAAACCCAGGAAAGGGGGGGCCGGGGAGAGGTGGTGGCGCGTAGGCATCTGCAAAAGAATAGACACAAGGGGGTTGGGCGGGGGGGCCACACATCGTTGAACACATAGAGGGCAGCGCCCTCATCCGCCGTTTCAATGATTAAAGGTGTGCACGTTTCTCCCATGTCCCGAAGGTACATTTTGTACGGCTTTCCCTCTTATCCGTAGTTTCCCCCGTTGTGTCCCCAATTATGGTATGCCATTGCGGGTGGCCGCATGGTTATTAAGAAAGTGGCCGGTCAGCTATTGAACAGCGAAGGGTGCGACCCTGACCGCAACCGTGTGTTCAAGCGGTCACCTAATTACGTTCAGGCCCAAGACCCCCGGACAACATTGTAACAATGTGCAGGATGCACTTCTTTGCCCACCAACAACCACCTGTCGCACAGGCGTACTTATCATCAACAACCATGGCAAAGCACGTCTCTTGAAGTTCTACGACCGACTCTCATATGACAAGCAGCAGGTATTAGACCGCTTTCTCCAAAAGGTGCTGGGGATAAAAGTAGGTGTAGCCACACAGGTTGAGGGCTATTTTGTGTCTAACAAATGCAATTTGTCAAGAACAAAAACAGATCGATGGCAGCGTACTATCCTCACCCCCGTTAGATGAACAAAACAGGTTTGAAGAAAGTGCGCACGACCAAAGGAAGCACAAGATCCGTTTTTCGAAACAGAGCGTGGTGCGTAGCCGCCACAAGACTGATTTTGGAGGGTAAATACAAGATGGCAGCCGATCAGCTGAAGACAGTGTCCGCGCTAAGGAAAAATAGCGGCTGATTTCAGCCGGAAAAAAATTCTTGCAAAACTGGCCGGCTGATTATCAGCCGGCTGTGGTCTGCCGATCAGAAGGGGTTAACGACAACATCTTACCGGTGCATCAAGCTGATTCCGCTCCATGGGCGGCATAGCCAAAGCTTACACTGTTGAAAATCGGCTATTTTGTGCGAGTCTGCCGGTAAAAAAAAAGGGCTCGAAATTTAATCGGCCGGCAAGCCGGCTGATCGCGCGCACACTGGCTGAAGTGCAAAACAAAGAGCGAAAAATGTACGTACAAAAGTAAGTAAAGACATCGAAAACACAGCTACAAAGACCATCCGACGAACAAACGGGCACCAGCCATGCCCACACCCAAGGAAAGAACCCCAACCCGCCTTGACTGTCCACCGTAGACACAAAACACGGATCCTTGAAGCTCGCGCCTATTCTTTTTTATCTTAGCAAACGCGTATGCCATTCGGAGTTTCTGCTCTTCGTATTGTCTGACGAGAACTGCCTAGAAGAGTTTCTGCTCTTCGTATTGTCTGACGAGAACTGCCTAGGAGAAAGGGAGAAGTAAGAACACGTCTTTGTAACTGATAGCACTAGCGCAAGGGAATGTGTTGAGTGACTGCCTTAACCCGGGGAAACGAGCTTGGGCGAGGTCACCTTCCATCCACCAAAAACTTGAATTTCTCCTTGAACCAACCACACCCTGAAGGCTGTGTTAAGTTCTCTAATCGACTTTTCGTGGTGCATCAACACCCTCAGTGAAACTGTGAGAGGCGAACTGTGAAGTGGTGAACCGGGCATTTATTAACAAAATTGGGCAGGTGGCTCGTGTGGGAAATTTGCGAAGAAGGCGAAGTAAACTCAAGAGTAACCCTGTGCATTACCAGACCGTGGACTACTGCGGGACCCACTGTGGACTGTGGACCCTACTGTAGAACCACCCACTTAGGAGTAGACCCACCATGAACCAACTATGGGAACCACTGTGGACTGTGGACCCACTTTGGACCTACCGTGGGGCCACTTAGGACTGTAGACCCACCATGAACCCACTGTGGGACCCACTGTGGACCCACCGTGTAGCAGAGTTTACGACGGGAATCATTCTTTGTGAGCCAGTTTCCGCATGCGATCAAGTCTTCGATGAAAACAAGCATCGGAGATGCGAGAACTAGTACGCTAAGCTGACCATCGCACACGAACAAAAAGGTCGAACTGCACCAAAATGTACGCCCATACGGGATCGCCGGAAATCGAAAAAAAATCGTTCAGCCGCAGACCTGGCCTGCCAAGCCCCTTTATTCACTTCACAGTCACTAGTCGGAGAAGTCTACCGCATCGTAAGCAAACGGTCCGACGACCTATGCAACTTCGCTGAAGCGGTGGACTGGCCGGGCAAGGACACCCGGTATATCTACCGACACTACGCGACGCTGTACTTTGTGGTATCGCTTGCCCTCTCTTTCAGTTCCATTTGGGGTCCTTCAAAGGATCCGAGAAACACACAACCTTGAAAGGACCTTAACCACTTAAGGACGGAGGGGGGAGAGAGTTTATTTGGGAAGGGGGCTCCATGGCAAACTTCAGGTATCCGTTGAGAGCTCGGAGCAGGATTTCTGCCCGATGGAGGACGCATTGTGTCAGATCTTTCCAATGAAGCAAAGGGCGACCGCTTTCGACCATTCTTTGGCCTCTCACCTGCGAACTCGACACCCGTGAAGTTTCTTGAATTCGCTGCCATTACAGTGGTAGTTCGCCCGGAAGTGGTTAAGAGGACCTCCCTGGAAGGACACAGCTCTAAGCTTAAAGGACCCGCACCGGGGGTTACAGGTTTCCGAGCGACTGTCGGCAAATTGACTGCATTTCCTTTTGCCGTTGACCGAAGGTGTGGTCATTGAACGCACCAGCACGGTCATCGCGCAAATTTACACTAAAGTCACCCTCTTCAAACCCTCTTCAAACGCTGCAAAGGTCACAGGATCTCTCGGCCCGTATCTTTTCGTGTTCCCGGAGCACTTTTAGCGGGAACAGCCGCACTTCACACTCACCCTTCGCCGCAATACAGTTTGTTGTCGACGGGAGCGAATCTGAACTGGCGATCCTGGATCTCGTGCAGGTGTTCGTCGAGGTTCTTGACCGATACTTCGAAGAAGTGTGCGAAGTCGACTTGATCTTCCATTCCGACAAGGTGCACTACATCCTTGACGAGATCATCATGGGCGGCATGGTCCTCGAGACCAGCAAAGACGAAATCATGCGCTCGCTCAACGGCCACGACCAGAAGGACAAAACGAAGAACAAGTAGAGGAGACAGGGGGTTGACGAGCCCCTTTCCCCGTTTCCTCTTTTTCTCTCTTTCTCTGAGAGAACGACACCCGGGTGTGTGTGTGTGTGCGTGTGTGTGCATGGTCTCCTTGAAACACCACCAAGGCTGGACCACAATTTGTCATACGCCCGGTAGGAGACCGCACCGTCTTGTTCACATTCTTTTGTTTCTACCCTCGTTTTTCGACACCTGGTCCCCCCGGCCGCAAATCTTTGCCGCCCAAGACAGGGGTTATTGTACTAAACTGCACGCCAGGACTGCCCACACAGTGCAAACCTTTGCATCTAGCGCCAGTCCGATTAGAACGGTGTTCGAGCTGAGGGCTGGATCTTGCGATTCTCCCTCCAGTTTCCGGGTCAGTAAATACCTACGCGAGACAAACAGTGCGTTGCTCAGGGTAGTCGAAAGGCCTGACAGACGCGCAATTAATACCTGAACGGGTCTAAGAGCTCATCGAGTGTCACCATCCAACTACGCCGTAGACTAGTCTACACACCTTCACTACCGCCGGTCTACCGACCCGAGTTAAACTGAGGAATTCTCCGCCGGCTGTTCACTCCTGCCGAATGAGCTTGCTGGCTGTGTGTTGCATAGCACAGATGAAAAAAGAAAAGGACGCGTTCACGACGACAGGGTACCACTCCCTACGAATTTGTACTCTCCCGTATCTTGGGTAGTGACGCGCTGCGAACAGCCGCCTGAAACCAGACACGTACCGTTGTCCTGCCAGCATGTCTGCAAACTCGCAGGGTCCGTGCTGATGACGGCCCATAGAAACACGGCGGCAGATAGGAAACGACGCAGTACATGCCGTTCCTGCTTACCCGCCCCGTCCGGGTCAAGAATCGTGGCTTTTTTTGAGCAGCGGAGCGGGAGGGGGAAGGTGGGGGTTGTCTCTCCCGAATAGACACGTTCACACGGGATGAGCTTCTAGCCACAGAAAGTGGGAGAGGAGATGCACGTGGGGTGTCTGATTGCCGCCCGTTCCGTGATTCTCCGTCTGTACACACCCGAACAGCGGGCACTTTCCGGACGCTTTCCTTTGCCGAAAAAGTGTATCTATCTAGCTTTCACCGCGTGCACTTGCTGTCTAGAGACAGGCAGGAGCCTTCCCGCCACCCCTCCGTCCCGTTAATCGTTCCATACTGAGCTGAACCGCATGCTTCACTCACCGGGGGCAGAAGGCCATGCACCCTTCTCTCTCATTTGTCCGTTGTTACTTCTTGCGGAACCCGTGTCCTCGCCGCCATTTTGCCTGTTCCGGCGCCGCCCATTCCCCTTTTCGTGCTCTTCATGGGAAAGCGTAGACATGCAACGCACTTAACTGCATCGCAATGTGCATCATTGTCGGATTGGACGGCACGTGTTCGTGCTTTCCGCAAGCGTATAAGTATGCAGTAGAGGCGGCTGTTCTTGACCGTGAGCACGAATGTTACACGCACGTCCAAGCAGTGCCGATGCGGATCAAGTGCGACCCAGCGATGCCAAATGACAGGCAGTGTCCGCATTTCGCCGACGACGATGTCGAAAAATGCAGAACCTGCGCTGGAGTTCGGACACTGGGCTTCAGAGTCAAGACATGTCACACTCATTTGAAAAGATTGGGGGCGGGGGGAAAGCAAGAAGAATCTTTCCCGATGCGAATAAGCCGGGGCAAGGACGTCCAACATGCACTCGTGGAAGCGCTGGACTACAACAGCCGTGAATTTGTTGCATTAGCGTGATTGTCAGGCCTTCGACTACCCTGAGCAACGCACCATATATGCGCTGGACTACAACAGCCGTGAATTTGTTGCATTAGCGTGATTGTCAGGCCTTCGACTACCCTGAGCAACGCACCATATAAGCGCTGGACTACAACAGCCGTGAATTTGTTGCATTAGTGTGATTGTCAGGCCTTCGACTACCCTGAGCAACGCACCATATAAGCGCTGGACTACAACAGCCGTGAATTTGTTGCATTAGTGTGATTGTCAGGCCTTCGACTACCCTGAGCAACGCACCATATATGCGCTGGACTACAACAGCCGTGAATTTGTTGCATTAGCGTGATTGTCAGGCCTTCGACTACCCTGAGCAACGCACTATATAAGCGCTGGACTACAACAGCCGTGAATTTGTTGCATTAGTGTGATTGTCAGGCCTTCGACTACCCTGAGCAACGCACCATATAAGCGCTGGACTACAACAGCCGTGAATTTGTTGCATTAGTGTGATTGTCAGGCCTTCGACTACCCTGAGCAACGCACCATATATGCGCTGGACTACAACAGCCGTGAATTTGTTGCATTAGTGTGATTGTCAGGCCTTCGACTACCCTGAGCAACGCACTATATAAGCGCTGGACTACAACAGCCGTGAATTTGTTGCATTAGTGTGATTGTCAGGCCTTCGACTACCCTGAGCAACGCACCATATAAGCGCTGGACTACAACAGCCGTGAATTTGTTGCATTAGTGTGATTGTCAGGCCTTCGACTACCCTGAGCAACGCACCATATATGCGCTGGACTACAACAGCCGTGAATTTGTTGCATGAGCGTGATTGTCAGGCCTTCGACTACCCTGAGCAACGCACTATATAAGCGCTGGACTACAACAGCCGTGAATTTGTTGCATTAGTGTGATTGTCAGGCCTTCGACTACCCTGAGCAACGCACTATATAAGCGCTGGACTACAACAGCCGTGAATTTGTTGCATTAGTGTGATTGTCAGGCCTTCGACTACCCTGAGCAACGCACCATATAAGCGCTGGACTATAACGACCTGTTCGGGCGACCCGGCGACGTTCGCGATGGAGACGCGCCGAGGAAAACCGTGGGCGACGACGGGCCTTCGGAGCGGCCGAGGCCTGTCGGTGACCGACTGGCGAAGACGCTGCCAGACTTCCGCAAGGTTCTCGCAGAATATGCCGTGGAAACCCAGGCAAGCAGAGGCGGGGGGAGAGCAGGCCGGCGACGCAGCCCGCGCAGATAGAGTGTCCCGTATATTTATGTCTAAAAATGCAGAATCTGAGGTGGAATTCGGACTGTGCCTCAGAGTCAAGACACGCCATCATTCGAAAAGGTTGGGGGCGGAAAAAAGAAAAGGAAATCCCGATGCGGATACGTGTAGGTCCGGACAAGGACGTCCAACATGCACTCGTGGAAGCGCTGGACTACAACAGCCTGTTCGGGCGACCTGGCGACGTTCGCGATGGAGACACGCCGGGAAAACCCGCGGCCGACAACGGGCCTTCGGAGCGGCCTAGGTTTGTCGGCGACCGACTGGCGAAGACGCTGCCTGACTTCCGCAAGGTTCTCACGCAGAGAATGCCGCGGAGGCCCGTTTTGCGGGCAGACAAGCAGAGGCGGGGAGAGAGGAGGCCGGCGACGCAGCCCGCGGTGGAGGTAGACTGCCTTCCCGCGCCCGGTGGGAAGCCTTCGAACCGGCTGCCGGCGCTGCTGCCTCCTCCGCAGACGGCGTTCGCCGCTTACGTCGAGCAGAACGTCGGCCGCATCCGGAAGGACTTCGCGGCGCTCGTGACCCTCATCAGCCCCGTGCTCGCGCCCCCGCGGCAGTTCTCGATCGGGCTGCACCACATCGACCTCCAGTGGCTCGTCGACAAGTCGCCAGTGCCCTGCTGGCTCAATCTCAAGACCATGTCGGAAGACGAGCTGTCCGCCGCGCACACGCCGCAACCCGCGAAAGCCACCGGAAAAAGGGACAAGTCATACCCGAGCCCAAGCGGCGGAACCGTGCTGTTAAACAGCCCGCGCTCGGTCCTCGTCCTCCTCCGCCGCGGCGTCCGGCCGGAAGAGCTGCAGCGGCAGCCGGCGCCGGCGGCGCACCCGCCGCGGCGCTGCGACTGCCACCTGGAGCGGAAGCGGAAGGCCCTGCTGGCCGAGCTTCGGGCCGAGTACGACCACCTCTGCCGATTGGTCCCGAGGGCCGGCGTCCTCGACTTCTACCGGGCGTACGACCCGTCGCGGCCGGCGGCCGTCCCACCGCTGGCGCTCGCCGCCGCCGCCGACGTCCCCTTTCCCTTCGACCACCCCCCGCCCTGCGCGCGCTCGCAACCGCCCAAGGCCCGGCCGGCTCCTGCTGCGTGCCCCAGCGCCGCGTCCGGCGTGGGGGATGCCCCGGAGAACAAAGGACGCAAGGGAAGGGGAGGCGCGGCGCAAGTCGGCGAACTACCGGAAGGTGGGCCCGCGAAGGCAGCGGACGAAAGGGGGAAGCGGGGGAGAGAACGGGAGGATTGCGAAGAGCTGGAGGAAGGAAGGAAGGATGCCGACAGGGCAGGCATCGAAGGCGAATCCGATAGGGATGCCGCGCTAGTGACTGAAGAAAGTACAGGGAGAGAGCCGGAAGGTTGCGCGCGAGAGCTGGAGGAAGGAAGGAAGGATGCCGACAGGGCAAAATTCGAAGCCGAATCCGATAGGGACGGCACGACGCAAGTCGACGAACAACCGGAACGTCAACCCGCACAAGCAGCAGAAGAAAGTATACATCGGGGGAGAGAATCGGAAGATTGCGAAGAGCTGGAGGAAGGAAGGAATGATCCCGACAGGGCAGGAGTGGAAGACGAATCAATGGCACGCAGAGAAGAACTCAACGAAAGGGAGGATGGCGGCAACGAAGGCATGGAAACAACAGAAGAACCTGACGATCCGAAACCGGGCGCAGCATCGGAAGAAACGGCAGCACTGCAAGCAAGTGGAACCCGGGAAGGAGAAACCGAAGATTGGGAGGAACTCGACCAAAGGAACGATCCCGACAGGGCGGAAATTGAAGACGAATCGAGGGCACAAAGCGAAGACCCGAACGAAAGCGAGGACATTGCCAGGGAAGGCATGGCCGAACGGATGGAACCACCGGAGGACGAAACGAACGATCCGGAAGCTAGCGCACCATCTGAAGCAACGGCATCCCTGCGGGAAAGAGACGAGGACGACCGGTCCGACGAGGACACGACAGCGCCGCCCCCTCGGAAAGACCCCCCCGGAACTGGGCAGCCCGCAAGCGAACGTCCCTCGGACCGAAACCAAACCGCCGGCAGCCCGGCCGCCGCCGACCTGCTGTCCCCGCCCGCTGGGTTGCTTACCGCCACGAGTGGTGGTGCGGGCGAGCCTGGGGCTGCGCATGCTTATTCGACGGGCGCCGTCCGCCTGGCCGCGTCGATGCGGCGGGCGCAGCAGGAGGCGCGGGATCCATCGTTCGCGGACGTCCGGCGCGAGCGGATGGTCAAGAACATGGACCTGCGCCCCGTGCTCGACAAGCTGAAGACGACGCGGATCCGGCTGGACTCGGTGCTGCAGCGGGAGACGCACCGCAAGTTCGACACGATCTGCAACAGGCAGGTCCGCGAAATGGAGAAGCTGGACCGGCAAACGGAGCGCCAGCGGAAGCTCCAAGCCCGGGACCGTGACCGGTCCGACGCGCGTGACTACCGGCAGATGCACTTCGAGGCGAAGATGCACCGCCGCCGGCAGCAGGCCGCCGCCGCGCAGAAGGAGCAGGACAAAGCGGTCTCCGACAAGCTCGAGAAGGAGGCTGCGCGGAAGTCCGAAAAATTGGTATGGCCGCTGCTTAACAATGTGGTTCATGTACTTAAAAGAACTCAATGCTTAACAACTGCAGCTACCTTGCGCAACGGCGCGGGCCGGAGGCAGTTCCGCATGAGGTATCCCGTTGCTGGCAGAACAGCAGGCGGCTGGCACAGGCGTGCATGAAAGATGGCCAAAGGACAGAAGGATTCCCGGATCATGAGGAGGCGAAGCAGCTTCTCACGGCATTGCGGGAAGAGACGAGCAGGCTCGGAAAGGAAGGATCGGCGGCCAGGTTTACGAAATACCGAGACAAGCTGAACGAGAGGGCCGATGCGAGCAGACGATGTCTGACAACCATCTGCGCCGGACGCGCTGAGCCGTCGGGGGTGTTGCGAAAGGGGGCGGGAGTGACTGCAAATGTTGACGAGATGGACGAGGTGCTGAACATTGCGTGGGACCCTATCCTGCGTAAGTACAAGGACGGGCCAGAGCCGGAGTACGAGCCGTTTCGGGATCGGTTCCGGGATCACATCGGCCCACATATGATGGAAGCCGGAACAATCACGGGGGAGGAGCTGCGAATTCTGCTGAGGAAGAAGCCGAAGAAAAGCGCGTCAGGGGTGGATGGCTGGCGTATGGCTGAACTGCGGGAGTTGCCGCTCCCCCTGCTGAATGCACTTGCAGACGTCATGAACCTGGTCGAAGCAACTGGAGACTGGCCGGCAAGCATGACAACTGCGCTGGTGTCGATGGTGCCGAAGGATGAGAGTCAAGACCCGCTGCACACAAGACCGATAACCGTCACATCCGCCGTGTACCGCTTATGGGCCTGCCGCAGGCTGGCGGACATAGTTCTGTGGCAAGAGGAATGGATCGAAGAAGGACAGAAAGGCTTTCGACCGGGTCACCGGATCGAGGACGTCTTGATGGAAATTGGGCTCGAGATGGAGGACGCCTTGTTGGACGGGGAGCCGCTCTACGGTGTGGCGCTGGACTTCCGGAAATGCTTCGACATGGTCCCGCGAGAGATAGTACTGCGCTTAGCCGAGGACTTAGGATTGCACAATCGGGTTCTCAAGCCGCTGAGGGCTATCTACAGACTGCTCGCGAGACGCTTCAAGCTACCATTAGGGGTGGGCAGGGAGTTCAGTGTGACCAACGGTATCCTTCAAGGGTGCCCTGTATCCGTCATACTCATCAATGCCCTGCTGTCGGTAGTGATGAAAGCGGTCAAGAAAGAAGCGGAGGGTGTGAGTCCAAAGTCATACGCGGACGACGCCACACTGCTGTCCAGGCTGTCGGAGGCCGCCCTGCAAAAGGGAGTGGACGTAGTAGACGAGTTCTGCACACTCACCGGGATGGAGCTAAACCTCCAGAAGACGGTCGCGTTCTCGACGAGACGTAGGCATCAGTCGACTCTCAAACTCCGCAGCGTGGATGCGCTGCTGCGGTTTAGCAAATCCGTCAAGTGCCTCGGGGTCCTAGTCTCGACGGCGAAGAATAGGACGGAAAGGTCCGACTCGGAGAGGGTGGAGAAGGCGGCTGCCCTGGCGGAAGGCCTCCGCCATGCGCCGTTCCGGTACGAAAAGCGGGTCCGGATTGTGCAGTCGAATGTGCTACCGGCGGCGCTGTCAGGCTGCTCTTTCGCGCCGGTATCGAAGGTGGCGATGAAACGGCTGACGACGTCGGTGATGGGACTGATCTGGGGTGGATCCAACCCGAAGCGCGCGAGGGAGATGGTCCTAAACTTTCAGGAGAAGGGCCACCTGACGGATCCCGGTACATGCCTAGCATATAGGGTGACGACAGCGTTTTACGCGGCGTGCGAGAGGTTGCCACGACTGCTGCCTCTGATGGAGAGCATCCGGGGAAGATACGCCGAGGGGGACCTACCCCTGGGGCCAGTTGGACTGGCGATGAGGAGCATGGAGGAGTGTGGACACGTATGGGGACCCGGGCCCCTGTCTCGCACGCTGAGGAATGGAGCAACGTATGACCCGTTAACCTCGGCACCTTCGAAGAGGGGACATGAAGTTAGGGCGGACTTGAGGGCGAAGACGTGGTCCCGACTGGTGGCGAGGCGGCCGGGATTCGAGGGCATACAGAGAGCCGACCTGGAGCGGACGAACTCCTTCTGGAGGATGCGTGAATGTCCCGCGCACACCGCGAGGCTTATACGTGTAGCGTTGGCGGGGGGGGTGAACACGGCTGAGTACACGTCGCGGATGAGGCAGGCCGGAGCTGAGCCGCAGGCGCCCAGCTGCAAGCACTGTGGAAGCGGCGACACCGAGGACGAGAAACACGTATTCTGGGACTGCGGAGCGTACTCGCACGTACGGCGACGAGAGGCACATGCCGAGCTGATGGCAGCCAACCGGGCCGACTGGCCCAGATGCACGCTGGAACACGGTGTGGTAGTACCCGAGAATGCCCAATTCTCGAGGCGGCTCCAGGAGATGATGGCTGAAATCCTTGCGGAACGGGCTGGGCTCGAAGCACGTGGCTGGGTGGCCAGGAACCCCACGACCCCCTGGTCGAGAGCGAATGCGATGCCTGCCGAGAAGTTTGACCACCCCTTCGCGCGGATTGCCCCGGCATGGACGTGGGAGCGGAACAAGACCTGGGGACTACCGACGTTTTATGCGTTGGTAGCGTGGCTGTCGGACATGCAATGGACCGAGAACGGGCAGGTGTCAATGCTGGAGCTTGCGATCGACTTTGAACTCTTCTCGGGCCTCAGCATGCCGTGCACGGGAATGCGCCGAAGGGGGTGAGAGAACGGGGAAACGTCCTGCGCTGCATGATGAGCGCGTTGGACAAGCTGGCGGCACAGCAAGGGCTGGGAAGCTGCATGAGAGGGGAGGGTGTGCCCGACGACGTCGCTGTCGTTCATGGGCATCACGGGGATATCGGGTATACGGCCCAGGCCACGCTTTCGCGAGGCACACACGGGGACGATACTTGAGGAACAAGTGAAAGGCGAAGTAGGGACGCAGTGCCCGGCGTACCCTGACTGGGCGATCGGGAGAGCGGCGAGGTGGGCCCTGCCTGCCCCACCACAACTGCACCCAGACCCCGTGCATATGCCGGGTGTCGATATAGAGAAGGCACTCGTCACGTGCGCGACCCATCACAAAGGGAAGTGTGAGGCGTGCCGAGCACTCGTCCGAAGGGACGTTCCCACGGTAGAGATGTGCTGCCGGCACCATCACCACGCGAACGATGGGCAGCCGATCGCGGTGTGCACAGAGCACAGCACGACGAAGTGCGGCGAGTGCAAGACGGCGGCGGCGTGTTGCCGCAGCGGGCATCATGCCTGCCGCACGCATGGCAGAGGAACCTGCCAAGAGTGCAAAAGGCTCCCTACGCTGACGCAGAGGCGACCGGCGGCATGTTGCAGCCGCGGCCACCACCAGTCCAACAAGCCGAACGTCCAGTCAACCCCCGGACGCAACAAGAAGAAGAGGCCCTCCTCACCCACCCAGGTGGGTGTACAGCGGGAAACGCCAGTAGGAAAGCGAGCGGCGCGAGCGCCGCTCGCGGCAACGAAAAAGGAGACGGCGACGACCGGACGGGCGACCAAGAGGCCGCCACCAACGCCAGGAACCAGCGAACGACCAGCGCTGAAGAAGAGGGTGCTCGGCACCCCGAAGGAAGGCCCGATCGCCGGCCGCAAGCGGAAGAAGACGAAGGCGACCACCCCCGACTCAGGGGTGCATCGAAGGAAGAAGAAGGTACCGAGGGCAAGCAGCTCTCAGAAACGACCGGGGACCACGGGCACACCAATGCCCTCGAAAGTGAAAAACGGGCACACGTGCCCGCCCTCGTACTCGCCGACTCAGTCTCTGGAATCGCAAGAAAGCCAAACCCCGCTAGCTCCGCAAATGCTCGACCTTGACGACGCAATGGCAGGTGACGACGTCATCCGATAACCTGACTTTCAAGGCAGTGCATGCTAATCCATGTGGTTCATGTACTTAAAAGAACTCAATGCTTAACAAACTTTGACGTGGGCGGCTTTAGATCTACATCTGAATGACACCTCAACCACAATATGTTGTCGACAACAAACAAGTAAAAGAATAAAACAAAACTACGCATTTCTTTTGTTTGTGCCGCGCTAGCGGAACTCACCTGCTTTGGTAAGTTTCATGTAGTACGGCAAAACAGGCCTTCTGAGTGCACTCGGCATACTGGGAGGCAAGCCCTGGAATCCTGGGTGGATGAAACAAGACGACAAGAAACTGGCAATGGTGTGACTCGGAACGCAACCCCGGCTAGCACGAAGGCGCTGATCCAGCAACAGGACGGGCCACTTGATCAAGTCTGGCTCGAAGATACGATAAAACAAAACATTTCTTTTGGGAACCCCACTGATCACCACAGCACGCACTAAGCTGAACTTCACAAGCACACAAAAGGTCGAAAGACACCAATCTGTACGTCCATTCGGGATCGTCGGAAACCCAAAAAAACAGGCGACCGCCGCCGGACTAGCCTTCGCCCGCCGCCGCCGGCGCGCCGAGCGCGACGCCCGGCTGCAGGCCCGCCTGCGGCACCTCGGGGAAACGGAGGACAACACCGTAGCGGCGCGCCTCCTCAAAATAGCCGCCACCGAGCACGAGTGCGCGCAGGCGCAGCGCCGGAAGGACGCCCTCGCCGCTGCCCTCGTCGCCGCCGGCTCCGAGCGCGACCGGCGGCAGCGCGAAAAGCGCGCGTCGGTCGTTGCCTTCCTCGAAAACCAGCAGCTCGGCGCCGAAGCCTCGCACAACGCCAGGATGGCCCGGGTCCTCGACAGGCTGGGCGCGTTCGAGGCCGAGAAGCGGCTCAACTTCGACGAGAAGGCGGCCGCCGAAAAGCGCGCGGAACGGGTCCGGCGGGCCCAGCTGGAGGCCGCCGCGGACGGCAGGCGTGAAGAGCAGCTGGAGGCGAGCCGGAGAAGCGCGTCTCGCGAGGCGCGGTGGGAGCAGTGGAAGGCGAGCGTCGTCAAGCAGCAGGACGAAGCGTCCCACTGCAAGCGCTTGCGCGTCGGGGAGCGGATGGAGAACGTCGAGCGGGTCCACGCCCGGCTGGAGTTCGAGAAGCTGTCGCTGCACAGCGACACGCAGGCGAAGCTTGACCGCATCGACAGCCTCAAGCTGCGCAACGACATCGTGCAAGACACGACCAGGCGGATTCGCGAGCGCATGCGCATCGAGAAGGACTGCAGGGTGAAGGCCATCAACGACATCGCTGTAAACGCCGAGAAGTTCTTCTACCAGAAAACGTGCCGCGACGGTCTATAGCACACCTACTCCTAGGATGCTCTACACAGCGTGTCACTGGACTTCGTAGAACATACTGCAGCAATCAGCGCGGCAGTGCGAAACGCACGTGTCCGTCGTCGCCTTCCTGCAAAACCAGCAGCTTGGCGCCGAAGTCTCCCACAACACCCGGATGGGCCGGTTCTCGACAGGCTGGGCGCGCGGAACGGGTCCGGCGGGCCCAGCTGGAGGCCGCCGCGGACGGCAGGCGCGAAGAGCAGCTGGAGGCGAGCCGGAGAAGCCGTCTCGCAAGGCGCGGTGGGAGCAGTGGAAGGCGAGCGTCGTCAAGCAGCGGGACGAAGCGTCCCACTGCAAGCGCTTGCGCGTCGGGGAGCGGATGGAGAACGTCGAGCGGGTGGAGCTCGAGAAGCTGTCGCTGCACAGCGACACGCAGGCGAAGCTTGACCGCATCGACAGTCTCAAGGTGCGCAACGACATCGTGCAAGACACGACCAGGCGGAGTCGCGAGCGCATGCGCATCGAAAAGGACTGCAGGGTGAAGGCCATCAACGACATCGCTGTGAACGCCGAGAAATTCTTTTACCAGAAAACGTGCCGCAACGGTCTATAGCACTACTACTGCAGGATCAGCCGAACCTCTACACACTGCGTCGCCGGACTTTGTAGAACATATCGCAAGATCAGCCGAACCTTTACACACTACGTCACTGGACTTTGCAGGTTTCTTCGACCGTATCGTGGCCGAGTTGCTTGGGTTGCGCCGTCTGTGCCTCTTTACTGTGTGTGCCGTTTGACGTGACGTACTATCAAGCGTGTAGCCGACTCCAGCCGACGAGGTCATGGGTTTGAGCATGTCCTGCAGACCGACATTATGTGTTGGTGTAGTTCAAGGCCAGCGATGCCATGGCGCTCGTGGCACGCACGCAATCTTTTCAAGCACCCAAAACAAATAAACCTACAAAGGTTCCCGAACCGGCCGCAGTCGTCGTTACTCGCAAGAACAGGGGCGGAGACTTTCCAGTCTATCGCCCCGGTCGCTTGTTTGGAAGAGTCATCTGTTTTCAAAATCACATGTTCGTTTCCCGATCCGTCGTTTTTTTGCCTCTGGTGGTGGTGGTGGTGACGCAGGGGGACCGAATTCTGTAGTTGACGACAGATACTCCAACGCGAGTCTCTGTTCTAAGCCCGCACCGTGCACTTCTTCAGGTTTGCTCGGGGGGGATTTTGCCCGGCAGAATCCCACTGTTTGGCGTTGAACGACGTGCTTGGCATGGCAGCCAGGATTCCCCTGTTCTACACCCAAGGACTCGCGCATCCGTGTTCCCTCGTCGACCAACCACCCATCTCAGGAACACCTCAGGATGGTGGTCCAACCACTAGCATCCCACGTAGTATCACATGGTACAAGGGCCACCAGTCGATGGTAGAGGTGTACATACTCTGCACCATGTAGATACACGTAGTAGTACCGCCCCTCGGTTAGGATGCCCACGAACTCGTAATCCCGGGTCTGGGTCGACAGTTGACCTTCCAAGCGGTAGTAGTCCATAAGGTTTGAACTTGATATGCAGCAACAATCTGCGACGATCGACTGCACAAGCCGCTACCGACTACCTCTTTGCACGCGGTAGTCCATGAGGTTTCAGCTTCGTGCGAGTTTGATCAAAGTAAGATCAAGGCAGCCCATACAAAGACCAGCCACAGTCAACGCCGCGTGGGTGCGGGCTTTTGATATTAATCATCGTGTTTCAAACCCCCGATTGCGCGTAAGGGAAGGAAGGAGAGAAGTCTGACAGAAGCCTGATAACTTGCTTACTAGCGAATGGCAGGCAAGCTGTCGGACCCAGTGCAGGTCGAAAACAGGACTAAGGCAGGAGATTGGCTTCAAGGGATCATTAGGAACCCGCAGTAGGTCCGAATTCGCATCATAGGCCGATAAGGAGACTGCTGCTACCATCTCCAGGCCACCGCCCCCTCTTCGTTCGATGGGAATCACTTATCGGCATCACCTGCACTTTCCCACTTTTCCGTCTTTGCATTTCTACCGACTCCTTGAGCTCGCGCAGCGCAAGCAAGGCATCCCTGCCCAGAACAGCGTCTTGTCAGACCCTCCGTCCTCAGCCTAGCCAGGCAGCCGCTGTTTTCCCCGCCGGGCGTTAGCTCTCCTCTTCGAGCATTTTCAGCAATACCGCGTCCACATTTTTGACCTCCGCGTGCGTTTCTGCCGTTCTGGCTCGCGGCCTCCTCATCTGTGGCACTTCTGGTCCCGGCGGCTTCGCCCGCACCGCGGCAAGACCCATTCCAGGGCACGGAGAAGTATCACAGTTCCACCGAGGGAGTCGAAGTGTCGCTTTGAGAAAGTCGCGTAGCTTTCAAGGTGCGTTGGCTAAAAAAGGTGCACTTTTAAAGTTGGCAGGCATAGACGATCGAAAGGGCCAGGCAGCTCGTTCCTCCCGCAACAGTGGGGGTAGGGGGTCAACCAACGGGGTTGAAGGAGCTGAGCTGGCTTAGCGCAAAACTGATACCTCTTTAGGCCCGTCTCCGGGAGAGGGGGGCGCGGGGAGGCTTCTACCCGTTTTCAAGCAAACCATTTCAATTTTCGCGGGGGTGGGGGCGATGCATGTGTTCATGCGCGACGATGCGGGAGAAACGTACCCGTTGGATGTGGAGGCCATGACGACAGTAGGCGATCTGAAGTGCCAGGCCGCAAACATCCTGCAAGTGAGTGCAGCAACCGTCCGGCTGTTTCTCTTGAGAGATGGAACCGACGAGGAGGAGCTGGACGACGACACTCTCGAACTCGGTGAGACCGAAGTGTGTGCAGGTGATGTCATCTCGGCAGAATTGCGGCCCCTGTTCGAGGTAGGCCACAGAGTCGAGGCCAGAGACCGCGTCTACCCTTCATTCCTATGCGTGGCCACCATCGAAGAGGTCGATGGCCGGCAGGTCAAAGTTCACTTCGATGGTTGGTCCGCGAAGTACGACTACTGGACGGCCGACGACACGTTGGACTTGGCTCCCATCGGAACTTGCGAACGCTTAGGATACAAGCTCGAAGCGCCGAGGGGCATCCCATTTGTTGACTGGGACACGTACTTGCGCGAGTGCAACCTGCAAGCTGCGCCGGTGGCGTGCTTCGCGCGGGTGTCCCAGCACGCGGACTACTTCTCGAACGGGCCGCATAAGATAGCCTTCAGTTTTCCTCAGCGGCATGCATGGGCACCGCCACCGCTGCCCGCACAGCTCCCGCGTGCCGACTCGTCCACTTGCCCGAGCGAGACTCTCCGCGACTCATCGTCCACCACCGAAACCCTGTCCACCACCAGCTCTGAGGAACACCACTTCCTCACACCGCGTGGCGAGTACCCGGTGCGCTCACCCGTCGAGCAACCCAAGCCCCTCTCGGACCCCTTTCACATCTGTCTTGCTGGCACGTCCTTAGGCATCGCTATAGGCATGCAGACCGCCGCCACGCTCTGGATTGACCATCCGGAGAAAAAGGTCTGCGCTTTGCCCGTGCGTTTTCCACCTCCCCACCTTCCTCCCCCGCCAATTTTCGAAGAAGCGGCAACCCCCATCCCAAAAAAATGGGGGGGTTTCCGTTTTTTTTTTTTTTTTTTTGTATACGCACCTGCTTTGTAGAGGAAACACTTGAGGAGGCTGCCAGCTGCAAAAGATCAAAGGAGGTAAATGTGCGGTAGCCCACACGAAACACAGGTGAATCTGGGTTTAGTGGCGGGCGTAAGCGTTCAACAAAAAAGACCCACTTTGTAGTTGTATTGTTTCTCCCCCTCTAGCCTTCGAAGTAAGCACAAGGCAGCCCCTCGAGTATTCTTTAGGAAAATTAAATTGGAACCCCAATTTTGGATTGACTGAAAAGCGCACCCATTTGGCTTCGAGCGACCAGTATCTGGTTGTCGATCACACTGCGCAGACGGAGTGTGTCAGTCAGCAGCACGAACCGTGAAGACTTCACAAACTGGTGTGGTCTGCGCTGAGCGGAGGACGTTCGTCTCAAAACACGGCGTTTGACGTCGACAGAGTTGAGCCTCTTGAAAATAGGAGGTTTGGCTGACCAGCAGTCGGAGTCTATCCCCGTTTTTTTTGGGTTCCCGATGCATTCTTCGGTCTAAAAGTTAGTCGGCCGCGTGCTACATACCCTTGATATTGACATACTATTGCCTTATCCCCCGCCTTTTCTTTTGCACCGCGGAACTGTCGTAACCTGCGACAGAGTGGCAGGAGTGCAGTCAATCCGTCCCTTGCGCCCGACTGGCACGCAAAGGCTTGGGGGTGAAAAAGGGGGGGGAAGCGGAGGAGGGGAAGGCAAAAGGAATCGCAAACACAGGCGGAAAACGCCGCCAATAATGGCAGCGTCCGCCGTGAAGCTGAAGACCGCCTCCGGCGAGGTGCTCTCCATTGAGGCAGCCGGCGGCACAGCAACCGTGCAAGACCTGCGGGCGCACGTGGCCGGCGTGCTCGGGGTGGGCGTGGGCGACGTTCAACTCTTCGCCACGCTGCCGTTGGGAGTAGCTGAGCTGACTGACGACAAGCTTGCGTTGGATGCCGCCGTGTACGGCATGGAAACCCTGGACATCAAGCTGCGGCCCCTGTTCGGCATCGGGCAGAGGCTTGAAGCTCGCGATCGGATGCACCCTAGTCTCATTTGCGTTGCGAGCGTTGCCGAAGTGGATGAACGTCGACGGGTCAAGATTCATTTCGACGGCTGGGCGAACACATACGATTACTGGGCGGAAGCGGATTCGAAGGACATCGCACCTGTCGGAACGTGCGAAAGCATGTGTTACCGCCTCGAACCTCCGCACAACCTGCCTTTCGGCAGCTGGGAGGCGTACCTCGCATCCAACGGCTACAGCGCGGCGCCGGACGACTGCTTCGCGCGGGCCGCCGACGAGTGCTTTGCCGACGGCCCCCACCGGCCTATGCTCGCAAGCGGGCCGTCCTTCGGCGCGTTGCTGAATCTCTCCCCCCAGCACCGCGCCCGGTCCAGCGTCGAGGCGCAAGTCTTCCTGCGCGAGCGCCGGCGGAGCCGCAGCGCCACGTCGAAGGCGGTCCCCACGTCGCCCCAGGAGAACCCCGCCTCCATTTCTGCAGATCGGCACTTTTCCGATGTTGTCGCCTACGCAGCGGCTGCGATGCTGACGGGAGCCGGCATAGGTGTCCAGCTCGCCTCAGTGGTGTGGCTTGACAACAAAGAGAAGAAGGTTTGCGCTACGAATCCCTTAAAACGGCAGCTTTTGAGCAGGACGAGGCTTCCGACTTTCACCAGAAACCCAGTTCTCTCCGCGAGCAGTTGTTAGCAAAACAAAACATATCCACTACCTATCAACCTTCATCTCAGGACAGTCATTTTTTGACGTTGGTCACGTGCATCTTTTTAATGTTTTGGCCCCTCAAAATGGCAGCTTTTGGGCAAGATAATGCATTCGACTCCTATTAGAAACACGCTCCTTTTGGAGCTTTCTTGCGAACAGGGTGTCTACTCGGCATTTGGGCCAATCTTCCGTTTTTTTGAGTAGCTTTCGTTCCCCGTTCTGGGCATGTCGCCGCACTGGTGAACTGAACAGATGTGACAGGATAAATTCGTGCGACGATGACCTTCTCACAGAGACCGAGCTTGTGAGACAGTCAACCCGGAGGATACTATCCGATACCGGCCTTCTCAACCGGAAATAATGCTGGAAATAGTCTAAGAATGGTGGGCACCGAATTCTCAGTCCTTTTCCACCCCAGCTTTTGGTCGCCACATCTAGCCATCGATTGCAAAGCAGCAGTTTCCATACCCTGCCGCACACTGCAAACACACACACACACACCCACACAGAGCGCGGCACAGAGCGTAGCGGCCGTCTTCACCTTCATGGGTTCGGCAGTTGCGGCGCTTAATCTCGGCCGACGGTTCCTATACCCACCGAACAGCGTCTGAAGCTACGAGCGGCGCCTCCCGGAGAAATCCGTGGAAGCCTGCCACAAGACCCAAACCTCCGAACAACGCTGGTACACTACGGACTTGGCTCAGATGAGAATCCCAGCAGCCAAGGCTTTAATCGGGTTTCAGGTCGAAACTCTCGCACGAAACGCAACCAAACTTTCAGTGCCTTACACCCGCTGTGGGCCTCAGAGACACACGGGGAACCCGTAGCTAGGGTCGAAACAGCTATTTATTACCTGTTAATAATGGCGAAAATTTTTACTCGAGAACCCAATTTTTGGCACGAGACCCGGAGTGATAAGATAATTTTATTTCACTGGAATCCCAAATGAGTCACTCCAAACGACCCGAAAAAGTGGGGTAGTGAAGAAAACAGAGTTAAAAACATTTTTAAGAGGAAGAAGGTAAAAAACACCCCGAATATAGAGGAAAAGGGGAGACTGTGGGACAGAAGCACGCTTGAACCTCAAAACCCCGATAACATACACGGGGCATGCTTTGTACCGTGTGGCCGCCACCCACCAGGGTCAGTTGGTGGCCAACAAAGGTCGAACACCAGCTGGCCCCAGTACCTTGACCGAAGCAAGCATATGTTAACACCTTTGCTGCAGATCTGTCTCTTGCACGGTCGCAGATACTGAGACCAGTGGTACCAGTGCTTAGTTCATTCCTAAAATTCCAGCACTTGACCCAAGCACACCTGTACCATCTTCTTACTTAAACAACATCGCTGAGGAGCTATCATTCTGATTGGCGCAGATGCTATTCAGCCGCGCCCTAAGTGGGAAGCCCCCCTGAGTGGGCCAAAATGATCACAAGCTGTTTACTGACCTTTGTGACTTTTTTGCGACTTTTTGTCGACCCTTTTCGACTTTCTTGTGATTTCTGCGACTTTTCTGATCATTCTTCCTCTTTTTTGTCGCTTCTCATTGGGCAACATCATTGTTTTTACCCACCCGAACCATTTCTTCTTCACTCGTGACCAGTTTTTAGGGTAGTGGTTAAAAAAGGGGGGGTAGTGGTTAAAAAAGGGGGTAAAAAAATGGAGTGAAGAATTTGGGACCCCAGTGAAATAAAATATCTTTGCCGACTGTTATGCGACTTTTCCGCACTCTCGATATGCTATTTTCAGCGCTGGACGGAGGCTTGTACGAGGTGCAGCATTACGTCTTCTTGCGATGGCTTCGGCATTCCGTGAACCCTTCACTTTGAGGACGTGAACGCCTCTCGCGCCTGATACTTAGCCTTCATGGCAGACGAAGGGGTTCTCTGGCTTCCGCCATGAGTAGTGCTTGCACGTATTTTTTGCTCCTTCGCATTTGGCCCAGCTCGTAGTTTCCGGTCGGCCCCGACCACTCCGAGTGGCACACCAGAAAACTACGCGTGCTAGAAAACTACAATCGCTACTGTTTTACACTCCTTTCCAAAAAAAGGAAACCACCACGGAATCGAAGTTTGCCCCTCTCGATGCTGAAACGGGTACCCGTAACTCTCGACGTGTCCTGTCTTCGCTTCAAGTACTATCCTCCCCGCAGGGGCCGGCTTTCTTGACCCCGGCTGCCGTTCGACTTCCACCCAACAAACAATCGATTCTTGCTGCACTGTCCTTTGTGAACAGCAGCTGACTGTTCTGGCAGGTAAGCAGCGACACCTCCCCCGTTCAATGCGAACACAAATGTTCCGAGGAAAGCTGCTACACGGGGAGCCAAGCTTCATGTGTCCGGCGCTACTGCCGAGCCACGGGCCTAAGGGTCACGTGGCTGCTCCGATTTCCCAACCAAAGCATCAACCAAGGCGTGACGTACCTTGGGGCTTGGCGCTTGCACTGCCCACAAGCCTGCAGAGACGGTCACCGCAGGGCAGAGCGGACGGGGTTGTGACACAGAGTCCACAGAGTGTTACGTCCGACTCGTGCTTGTGCTTGTCGCGGTCGACCGTTGCGCTCTTGCCCAGAGCGATCTTCGTCTTCTTCTTCCTCCTCTCCTTCTGCACTTTCCGTGTGGACAGGCCAAGCCACCATGCCCTACGACGGGTACATCTTGTAGCGGGAGATCCCGCAAAAGGACACTCTGACCCATCGTCTACTCTTTATGTTACTAAACGCGTTTGTCATTGGTAAGCGCACCAGAGATTGCGCGTGCGCATGAACGAGCCGCCACCGACCAAACCACTCTGACTAACCGCCTCCAGGTTTGGGCGTTCTCGGCTTGCACGGAAGACCCCGCGGACTGCCAAAGTCGGCGAACTAGGGTATACTGTGCGGCAGGAGCGGTGAGCGGTATCAAATGAACAGACAGAGAAGCGTAGTCATCAAACCCGGCAAAGTCCGCCCTGGAACTTGACTCCCGCCTAAAACGCATTTTTTCCACGCATTTCTGGCTGGTTTATGTGACCTTCCGAGGGCGTTGCTGCCGGTGTGTCTTTGACGTGTCAAATAATTTCCCCAAGAAAAGCGACTGTTTAAAAACGGGACTCGACCCATTCGGGCTAAAACACGATCGTCACTGGTGACCAACACTGAGCGATAGTCGCACCTACACGGCGCAGACGGTGGCAGGTGGACGAGGCACCGCAGGTCCTCCTTTGCGTAGTTCTCTTTTTCAGCCCAACTTCGCAAGTCTCGACCCTGTTTTCCGTCCGTTTCCGGCTTTTAAGCCGAGGTGGCTCCTGAACCCCCGCGGACTGCCAAAGTCGGAGAACTAGGGTATACTGTGCGGCAGCGGTGAGCGGTATCAAATGAACAGACAGAGAAGCGTAGTCATCAAACCCGGCAAAGTACGCCCTGGAACTTGACTCCCGCCTAAAACGCATTTTTTCCACGCATTTCTGGCTGGTTTATGTGACCTTCCGAAGGCGTTGCTGCCGGCGTGTCTTTGACGTGTCAAGTAATTTCCCCAAGAAAAGCGACTGTTTAAAAACGGGACGGGCTCAAACACGATCGTCACTGGTGCCCAACGCTGAGCGAGTCGCACCTACACGGCGCAGAGGGTGCAGAGATGACTGGCAGGTGGACGAGGCACCGCAGGTCCTCCTTTGCGTAGTTCTATTTTTCTAGCCCAACTTTGCAAGTCTGGACCCTGTTTTCCGTCCGTTTCCGGCTTTTAAGCCGAGGTGGCTCCTGAGCCCCCGCGGACTGCCAAAGTCGGAGAACTAGGGTATACTGTGCGGCAGCGGTGAGCGGTATCAAATGAACAGACAGAGAAGCGTAGTCATCAAACCCGGCAAAGTACGCCCTGGAACTTGACTCCCGCCTAAAACGCATTTTTTCCACGCATTTCTGGCTGGTTTATGTGACCTTCCGAAGGCGTTGCTGCCGGCGTGTCTTTGACGTGTCAAGTAATTTCCCCAAGAAAAGCGACTGTTTAAAAACAGGACTCGACCTATTCGGGCTCAAACACGATCGTCACTGGTGCCCAACGCTGAGCGAGTCGCACCTACACGGCGCAGAGGGTGCAGAGATGACTGGCAGGTGGACGAGGCACCGCAGGTCCTCCTTTGCGTAGTTCTATTTTTCTAGCCCAACTTTGCAAGTCTGGACCCTGTTTTCCGTCCGTTTCCGGCTTTTAAGCCGAGGTGGCGCCTGAGTCCCACATCATCAGTTTCGGTGCCTCTGTAAACCAAGATCGACTGACCTTGTTGGCCAGAGTTTTGAAGCAGCCGACTGCGATGTTACAGTTACAAGCAACGACGCCTTCGCTGCGAGCAAAGAGGAAAGTTAGCACCACGTATTCCACCGACCAACACGCGAGCACTATTTATTGTACACTCGTAGGCCCATTTCTTGGCTACGCAGCCGAGAAGTGGCTGACCTCATGGTGCCAGACATTCAGCAAGTGCCGAGACTTTGGCAGAAATGTCAATACGTGTGCCGATGAGCGCTTCACCTCACGGCCAGCTGCGCGACTAAAGCCGAATAGTGACCACGTATCTGGCCGACGAAGGCTCTTATGAGCCATCACCGCACTGTTCCAAGGTTTTCACAAAGAACACTATACGAGAGACGAAGCTACCCGAGTTCCTTTCGTGGACTAACCGTTTAACACTTTGCTCGTCTTGCCTCTCACTCAAACACGCACGCCCACATGCGTTCCGCTTTTCATTTGGGTTATCTTCGCCCTCTGGCAGGCTTCCCGCAGGAGCTAGTCGGCGACACTTCGCAGTAGCCGCTATACCTATGCCTATGTTCTTACACAAGCACACTGCGGCTAGGCGTGACAGAGACTCTAGTCTTAGGTACGCGGGTGCACGTCGTTCGTTCCAGCAACACCTTCGTGACAGTGTCCTTTTCCGGGGACTACAAATACGAATTTGTACAGTCTATCGACAGATGGTTGCATCAAGTTCAATCGAAAAATGACTGCTACAACCATTTGTCCCTGAGGCTTCTCGGCCCGATCCTGGCGTGCAAAATGGTGCCGACGCTCCACTGCCGCCACCCGTACTTGGAACGGCGCCACCCAGGCTGCCTTGAGTCACTCGTTGACGTAAGAATTGTCCCATTTGTTTTGCGGACAAGCTCGCGAACTAGTACGACGCGTACTTTCACGTGCAAAAAGAAGAAGATATGTCAGACAGCTTTCCCGGATTCCGGATTCTCAAGCAAATCTTCACTCTGAGAAAATAGTCGGCTCCAGGCAACAAAGACACACGCACTCACAAGCACATGCCGCAGATACGATACGCACACTAGTATACGATACGCACACTAGTATACGATACGCACACTAGTATACGATACCATCCAGGAGCCATTTTCGACAATGTGCACCGGCTATAAAACCCCGGATCTCTAAGTGAACCTACACTCTAATATATACAGGAGCAAAATCAAACGCCTTGCACGGAAGGGGAAGGGCGTGGGATCGTCAAGATTTAGGCGAAAAAGGGGGGAGAAGCGGAGAAGGCGAGAGGGGGCAATGGCGGTGTTCCCAGCGCCGTTTGACGGCGGCGGGATGGAGGAGATGCACGAGCCGCGGAAGACGTGGGGCGTCGTGCGACCGGGGCAGCGGGCGTCTTGGGAGCTCGACGAGGAAGAGGTCGACGAGGAGGGGTCGTTTTTGTCCGTGCGCGTTGTGTTCCCCGCGATTGCGATATTCGCGATCGTAGTGGCCGTGAGTGTATCAACTTCGATGGTCACCCGGTCGTACGAGGAGGCGCTGTCCAGTACAAACTCGATGAGCGACGCTGCCCTGGACGACGGCTTCAACCTCACGGAAACTCTGCTCCGTGAAAACACCCGGTCTCTCCTGGCGACCTCGTCTGACACGCTGATAGGGATGATCGCGGAAGGCATCACAACCCTTCAGAAAGAAGTCGAATGGTACAACAGGGTGATCACGAACCATTACCGGTACTCAACGCTCCCGAAGGACAACATCGAGTGGCTCCGGGAGACGCGGTTCCATATCTACAACCTGGCGAAAACGTACCTGTACGCGGGGACCGACGCCTTCGCAGTCACGATCAACGACAACATCTTCTTGGCGTACGCGACGCATGCGGGTATTCAGGGGGAGTGGGGGGTGATCATCGAAAAAGATGGCACCCCGACCGACCTCAAGACGAGCCAGGTGTTCACGGCGAACTCCAATTTGACGAAGGCCTCGTTTCTGTACAGCGCGCAGATTGCAGTCGAAGACGATCCGTTCACGAGACTGGTCATGCGCGGTGTCATCAAGCCGAACGAAACTGTGTGGGGCAAGCTGCGGTACTTCACCGAGTTGGGCGGCATGCTGCTGACGGCGCACTTGGTCGATCCGTACACGGGGGCTCACATCGCCCCTCGGGTGTACATGAGCGCATCGAGATACCAGATGATTCTCGGCAGTCTCATCACCACGTTGCAGTACGGCGATTCGTCGGACTTGGGCACCCGCATATTCGGCGTGCAAGCCTCGTCGCCCCTGGCGGACCGACTGCCCTTGGACGACGCTTTCCGGTACGTCCTCGACTCGACGGGGACGATCAGCTTCACGTCGCACGGTCTCGCGCACCGCAAGGTGAATTCCACGCTCAACATGTTCTACACCGACACGCAGCACAGCGATCCCATTATCCGGGCGTCAACGCGGTATATCCACACCCTCAACGAGTCCTACGCGAGCATCGCCCGGTCGCCGACGCCGTCTGTCATCGTTCCACTGCCACAGATAGGCTCGTATTACCTTCAAGTGAACGAGCTTAAAATGAACTTTGAAGGATACCACCTTTGGATGGTGTTCTGCATCCCGTACGACTTCCTCATCCGCGGGATGAGCGAGCGCATCCAAGCGAATCGCAACCGCGTGACGGAGGAGAGAGAGCGGCTGAACCGGCGGATCGAGCTCGACAGATTCATCGTCATGATCATCTCGGGCGCCATCACCGTCGGCATGGCTGTCTTCGTCGCGGTGCTGACTTCGTACATGATCCATCCCATCAAGAAGCTGCAGAAAGAGATGTCCTACGTCGCGCAAATGCGGCTGGATCAGCACTTTGGGCCCGTCAGCGTCCTGCGCGAGGTGCAGCTGATGGAGGTGTCCTTCCGCAAAATGGTGCGGAACCTGAAGGAGTTCAAGGCGTACGTGCCGAACGCGGTGCTGAACCGGTCGACGCAGGACAACAGCCTGGTCATCGACCCGCCGTCGGGCGTCGTGTCGTTCGTTTTCACGGACATCCAGGGCAGCACGGCTCTGTGGGAAAAGTGCCCCGCGGAAATGGACGTCGCGTTGGAAATGCACAACAACGTGATGCGGGATTGCGTGCGGCACGTCGGCGGGTACGAGGTGAAGACGATCGGCGACGCGTTCATGGTGTCGTTCAGCACGCCGGAGAAGGCGCTATGCTTCGCGTTTCTGGCGCAGCGCGCGCTCATGGAGCAGAACTGGCCACCGGAGCTGGAGCTTCCGACGGCGCGCGGATCCGACGGGAAGGTGAAGATAGCCGGCCTCCCGGTGCGGATGGGCGCGCACTACGGCCACGTCGTCGTCGAGGAAAACCCGATCACCGGCCGGGCCGACTACCGGGGCGGGGTGGTGAACATGGCCTCGCGGGTCGAGGGGAAGGCGAAGGCCGGCGCCGTCTGCTGCACCGAGGCGTTCCTCACGGCCATCAAGCCCAGCCTGACCTCCACCTCGGCCGACCTCTCCGGCTCGATGCACTTCCACGGCACGCACGACCTTAAAGGCATCGGCAAGGTCCCCCTCTACCTCCTTGTCCCCACCTCCCTCAAAGAGCGCCTGCAGGACGACGTCCCCGAAAGCGACGACGGCCACTCGAGCACGGGGCCCTCCAACCGCCCGCACGACAGCAGCTCGACGAGCTCGACGCACCCTTCGAGGCTGTCAAGCACCACCGCCCTCATCTCGCCTTTCGTCGGCCAGATCAAAAAAACGGGGCTTTTCCTGCAGAAGCTCGAGGCCACCGTCGCTGTCTGCAAGCTGCTCGACGTCGGCGACCAGAAGATCTTCGAGGCCTACAACCAGGTGCGCGCTATACTCCGTTCAGCAACAATCCACCACGCCCGTTGTGTGTTGAAAACCGCGGAGTTTCCAAAGTGCAAGCAGTTCGTTCTGTTTTTTTTTTTTAAACCAAGCATGAAATGTTGGAGGAAATGAGAAGCTCTTCGCCGCAAACCGTGGCGTTTTCACTTGCGTCCTGAGTCCAGCTTTACGTAGCCTAGGCGGCAGAGTGGGCAACCTGGCTAGAGCATGAGGTAAAGTCTAAATTACCACCAGCTTCTGAGGCAGGACCTCACCATGTATATGAGAGGCTTCAGCCTGAACACTAGACCAATTCTCACCAATCCCCTCCCACTGTCGCACACGACACGCGAAGGTACGAAAACCACTTGCTATCTGTCGAACAGTCCCGGACAGCTAGCCTTCCTCATAATGAAGCTGTACACCTAAGAAACAACCCACATAGCCCTTTACGAGAACCCATTTAACAAAGGTCACACGAAGACCCTCAAACCCCGGAATCTCAACTCTAACTTTAACTCGAAAAAGGTCGAAAGACACCAATCTGTACGCCCATACGGGATCGTCGGCAACACAAAACAAACCCTCGAAACCACCTCCTCTCCGCAGGTTGTCCGCTGCGCTGCGGATACCGCGGTGGTCACCGACGGGGCCCTGCTGGCGCTGTGCGGGAACTCGCTGATGCTGGCTTGGAACACGATGAAGACGACCCGGATGCACGCGTCGGCGGCGATGCAGTTCGCGGGGGAGCTGACGCGGCGCTGCCGGCTGTCGGTCGTGCGGGTGGGCACGGCCACCGGCCCGGTGCAGCACGGCAACGTCGGGACCGTCGCGAAGCGGTTCAACAACGTGATGGGCAAGACCGTCACAGTCGCCTCGCTCGCCGCCGACCTGTGCGTGCGCTACGGGCTGCCGAGCATGGCCGCGGACTTCACCTCGAACCTGACGCTGGCCCCCCGCGCCAACATCTCGTCGGTCCTGCGGCTCGTCGACATCTGGCTCGACGTCTCGACCAACCGCAAAGTGCTGCTGTACCAGCTGCAGACCGCGAAGCTGCGCGAGCACTTCGACGGCAACTGGCAGTCGGCCGAAGACTTCGAGAGCATCCAGTTCGAAAGCGTCTTCCGCGACGCCATGTCTGGCGAGCAACTCGCCCTGCAAGAACTCAGGGCCACCGCAGAGACGGATCCCGTCGTCAGGGTATGTCCTCTTCATGTTGAGTGAGGCGTTAAGTACCGTAATTGGATTAATGTTGACCCTGGGACACCCCCCAAAATGGGGCTGGGTGTCCCAGGTTTTACCCGGTCTGTCATTCACCCGTTCCAGCTTCGGTCCAGTTCAACATTATTCCAATTACGGTATATTGAGTTCTGTAAAGTGCAATTGCCATGAAGGCAAGCGAGCACTACAGCGTTAAGTAGCGAGGCGACCGGAAACTCCTCGGGAGAGATGGTCCCTGCACTCCAACTCGTCTCTCTCGGGAAAGGTCAGCGCAGTAGCGACGACCACGAGAACACATACAGGTGGGTGGGGAGAGGCCCTGGGACTGCTAAGGCGTCTATTTTGACTGTTGAATTGTTTTGATGCGTTCTCTCTCCTCTTTATGTCAACACTGCATTGTTAGTCGGTACCCCCGAAAACCGAACGTAGCGAAGTAACAAATTAGTAGTTGGCACCGTCACCGTCCATGAAATTTACCAACCCAGGTCACCCACACGCACACACAGATAATTCTGGAAAACATCCAGCAGATGCAAGCACCCAACTCCGTTTATCGTACCGCGATAGACCTCGACTGCCCCTTCGAATCAGGCGACCTAAATGCGCCTCGCAACCCCATGCTGCCGCCGCGTTCACAAAGAGACTGAATGTGACGTCCGAGACTCGACATTGCAATTCTTTGCAAGGATTCCTCGAATGACATCAGTTGGCTGACTTACGTCTTGCACTTGAGACAGGTACTGCGTTTCGGAATCATTGCCGAAAAAGCACGGTGGATTCTTAGATGCCACAACCTGTAAAGACGTATTTGGGCATGGCAGTGGCAATGCCACAAGGGGATTGCCGGTCAAACCGAAGAGCTCACGTGGCCCGCAATTTTGGAATTGAGGGGCGCAGGCAAGCTAATGGCGTTCTTCTACCATACACCAAGCAACATAAGAAATATTTCCGCTCGCTGCTCGATGGACAACGCTTGCGCGTGAGATATCTTGACCGAGTTGAGCGGACCTTTTTTGAAGGAGAAAACGTACGGGAAACAAAGCGAACCTTTTTCTTCAGGGAAATAATTGGCAGGGGAAGAAGGCGGGAGACCACCAAGGGGAAGGGCAGAAGGATGTTCATCAACCCCAAACAACTTCTGCCGGTAAGAAAACCTGCTCAAATAATCACCTGCCTTCAAGTGGGCTACTCTGGCACTTGCCAGGGGCTTGTAGGGCGAATAGCAAGTTGGGCCGTTTCCGAAGTTTACTGTTTACCCGAAAAACAGCTTGGGTGGATGGGGAAAATACTCGAGGGGCTGCCGGAACGCTTACACCCGCCACTGAACCCAGATTCACCTGTGTTTCGTGTGGGCTACAGCACATTTACCTCCTTTGATTTTTTGCAGCTGGCAGCCTCCTCAAGTATTTCCTACAAAGCAGGTGCTTATGCAAAGAAAAAAGACTCTTGTTCGTTCTTTGTAATGGGCTACAGTCTCTGCCAAGTTGGCACCTGGCTGGGCGAGCATCACACAGCGGTGTCCAGCGTGGGACGAGAAGCGTCGGAAACTTCTGCCAAAAGGCAACATTCCAACTGCCCAAGTTTCACTCTACCAACCACCACTCTCACAACTTTTCCCGCCAAATCTCACAGACCCATACAAGCCCCTGGCACTTGCTATCGTCGGGAAAAAATAATAGCAACATCGCCAGGCATCTGGCAACCTCACTCCTCCATGAACCGCTCGGGTTGCCGTCTTCGACCGCAACCGCCTCTGGCGGAACCGCTCTCCTTGCCGCGGCTGATCCTGTCACTGCCGGAGTAAAAGAAGAATTTCGTGGCCTTCCGCCTCGTTCGCCCTCTAGGTGTCCCGCTCGCAAAGATAAAACTAAAACTCTCGATAGTGTCCACATTTTCTCATAGCGGCTATCTCGAAGCCGGGTTTCTTAGACCTTGGTTCGCGGCAGGGGTGCAAGTTCGCTTAGGGATCCGGTCAAACCGCAACTCCTTCCGTCTCCTTTCTCATCCCACTCCTTCCTCTTTGGGGCACACACGGACGAACCCAGGAGACGCTCTGCTCAGGGTGGGGCCGTAATACTGCACCTTTGTAGCTCTCCGCCCCGCCTTTGCCAGGACCGGATGGAAGACGGCTGCAGGCAACGTGGTCGCCTCAAAGGAAAAAATGCCCCGAAACTCCCCAGAAACTCCCCGAGATTCCCCGAAGCTCCCCGATACTGCCCGATATTTTCGCCCCGAACCAGGTAGGCGGGAAGAGAAAAAAGAAAAAAAAGAAAAAAGAAGAGAAAAAGGCCGCTCCTGGTCCAGGAACGTGACGGTCAACCACAGCTTGCAAAGCTTGAGTCAGAGGCAGCACAGTGCCACAACCCCGTCCGCTCTGCACCGTCTCGACGAGCTTGTGTTCAGCGCGAGCGCCAAGCCCCAAGGTGCGCCAAGCCTTGATGCTTTAGTTTGGGAAATCGGTAGCCACTTGACCCGTAGGCCCGTGGCTCTGCAGTCCCGCCGAACACGTGAAGCTTGGCTCCCGTGTAGCAGGCTTTCCCTGGTACCTTGGCGCCCCGAACCAGGTAGGCGGGAAAGAAGTAAATCGTCTAAAAAGAGTAAAGTCCGCAAGCTGCCACACTCGTGAAACCAGTTCAGGGCAGACAATCTTTTTGTTTGACATATCACGCCATGGGCTTGTCAGTACAAAAAAGAAAGTTGGACAGTGTCGGAACCTGCCATGTAAAGATACAAAAAGCAGGTCCTGTACACATAAGTAAAATACGTGCTCCTGTAACCCCTTACCGACCAGCGACCTCCACAGGGGTCGTTAAATAGCCCAGTTCTTAGATATGCCAGAAAGTTGGGATAGGTGTGTCGAAAACAGCTTTCAAGGGCGGGAATGAAAATATATTCGGCGTATCTCTTTATTCCCGCCCTTGAACCTCGGAAATCCCGCTCCCCCCCTCGAGGAGTCGGCCAGGGTTTGCGACAAGGTCACACCGCAGTCCTGTCTGCAGACACTCAGGTTCCACGCTGATGATGGTCGGCCTTATGTGTCCGTGGCTTAAAGGACCGAAACACGGCGCAGACGGGACCAGTGCGGTGTTGAGCACATACCCATTCCAAGCACGTTCTTGCAATCCCCCCCTCGAGGAGTCGACAAGGTGCCAACCTGACGTGACCAGGATTTAGACCCAAAACCCCGGAAAAAAGTCGAGTGCCGGCCGGTAAGGGGTTAACTCAAAAAAGGCGTTTGTTATATGAAGCGAGCCGGTTTAATTTTCTTTTCCTCTTCATCAAGCAGGGGCTGCATTTTCCTCGTTACTGGGGGGGGTCCAGCGCTCTTGTTAAGGATCAGCCACTTTGGCCGGATGGCCGGATAAACCAGACCCCCCCCCCTCTACAGTGCAGTTGCCTTGGAGGCTGGGTGGTCAAATTCTCTAAGGTGAAATGGTCAAAATTTCCTGCCAAAAGTGGGCCCACAAAAATTTTCCAAAGTGTGGTATTTGGGGTATTTGCAGTGGCTTATATATGGGTCTGGTGCTCGGACCAAGTCCGAGCAACGAAAAAAAAAAAAGCACAGAATGCCCCGGCTGAGGGGCCCAGTAGTAGTGCTACAGTACAGCAGTCACACTAGCAGTACACAGCACTGGTTACTGCACCTTTGGATCATCGTTGAAGCAACGTACAGCCTCAATTTTGGAACCTGCGACTGGCCCAATAGCTTGAAAAAAATTTCCGCGCCTGCGGCGCTGGTATTTCTGGCTTGTGTTTTGTTTCATGACGTGTTGCCAAGAAAGCGAAGACCGCGGCTGTCCGCCCTGCTGTTGCAGATTACTTCTTGAATGATCCCGGAACACTGCTACAGTACCCCAAAACTCGCCTTTTTCGCATGGCTCTTTTGCTTCCGAAGGACAGTCTCTGTGATGGACAGTAGTGACAACCGCAAAGAGGTGCATCCTGTCGGATACATAAACGTGCAGTTGTGCCGCAACTGGGATTTTTAGTAACTCCGAGCAAGTTATGGACAGTTACATGGGAGGAATTTTTATATATAAGGCCCTGGGTATTTGGGGCAAAAAAAAATTTTTTTTTAGCCACATGCAATGTGTGAGGAAACTGAACCGCTCAAGTAGGACCTTCTGATCATGATCATTTGCCAAATTTGCCACCTGAAACCACGTCCAGGATTTGGGCTCAGGGTAGTGCGGTCAACGAAAAACATTATAACGTTCGAACGAACTGATGCGCAGACCGCCCACCGTGGTGACCACCTTAGAGTGTGACAGGTAACGTCTCCCCCCAAATAGCCTGAGGGGGGGGGTCAGCCGGCTGATGGATGGATGGATGGTTCTTAACAAGATGCCTGGGGGGGTCAAATTATCAATGGGGGCTAACGACAACGGGTAGCGTTAAATACAACGGGTATCGCGAATTCCAGATTTATAAAAATATTCATTTGAATACAACGAGTACTCATTCAATTCAAAAAGATAGGAAAACGTCGGGGGAGAATAGGATTGACCGCAAGTTTACATGCTGGTCACCCCGCCTTCCCAGAACACAATCCTGATGCATATTGGTTTGTGGAATACTCAGCGTTTGAGCTGGTGTCGAATGGGCTCAAGCAGGCCCCCATCGCCCTCGAGACCGCAACTGTGTCGCCATGAGGGGAACACGGCTACTGGGTTTCTTCTGAGCTGGAAGTTGCCGTGAATGCAAAAATTGGGCTTGTTGGCAAGGTGTCCGCAAGCCATCAAAGGAAAGACATTGTCACTGCACCACGTTCTCACCCGCACATGCCAGTTCCTTTTTTTTTTTCGTAATAACAATTAATTGTAAACACGAAAGAGAACGCTGGCAGCGTGTTTGGGAGAAGTTTAGCCTATCGATCATATTCACTCACTATCACTCACTAACAGGCTAATCCTCCCCGGCACGTACAAACAAATCGTTGGTCTCGCAATTCTCGCTGTAGTGAGGCACACTGGAATGCCGATCATTTTGGATTAGAACTACTGTGCGTTGCAGAAACGCGCCCGTCGGATGTTGAAATGATGGGTTCACAAAGTGTTTTTTTGTTGTCCGCTGAATATAATGAGTACTGAGTGTATTCCAAAAGAATTCTTTTTCTCTTTGCCCAATTTCGCACGTCTGTACGGTTAATACAACGAGTACTCCGATAATTCGACACCCCCCCAGTAAAGCAAAATCGACCCCCCCATACAGAGACAGAACTCTGGAATAGCATTCCACGAAGATGTTCTCCCAATTCGCGAGAAAGGACCTCCATTTGTCAAGAGAGAGCTGCGGCTGCTCTCGAGAGAGCTGCGACTTAGCTGTTCTTGGTCTCTCCAAAAGCCGTCCACGCGCGCAAACACGGACAGAAATAGAGTAGTCTTGCCCATCAACGAAAAAGATGTTCGAAAGACACCATCATTTGGTCGCATCGAGATCGGCGGAAACAACAAAGAATCAAGAGAAAAATGCCCGCCACCCCTCGGAGGAAAGAGCGCTCTTTCCGCGGTTCCCGAGTTCCGCTTGCGCAAACAATTCTGATACAAACTCTGATACTTTTCAAAAAAAAAAAAAAAAAAAACTCAACAAAAAACAGAAAGGAAAAACACCCCAAGCTTGATTTCAAGACAACCATCAGGGGGGTTTCCGCAAACGTGGGGGAAAGGTCAAAAGTTTAGCGAACCATCTGAACACAACGGGAGGTGCGAGTTGTTAGTCGAACCGAGTTTCTTCGCCATCTGCTCTAGGAACGTGGCTCAATAATACCGGGTTCTTGAAAACCGTGAAACAGTCAAGATGTGGGAAAAAGCAGACTCTTTTGGAAACTTACACGGGGGGCGCGACCCATTGTCTTCGGCGATTTGGGCCCGATGGTTCGCTAGCGACTTATTCTCCCACACGGGGAGGAACGAGGAAAACCTCGCAACAGTAGAATATAATAAAGCAAGCTGGTCACCTGGCTTTTTTTCTTCCGACTACACCGACGCATTAAACGAGTTCGATAGCCTTCCGGCTATCTTGAGACGCAGAGGATATGGGGAGACTATTTATAGTTGCGTCGTGAAGGTGATCGATGATTGCAACTATTCTCCTTGAATGAGAAATGTGCAGTTGACGCAAGTCATTAGCTTGCACTGGTTATGGACGACCGTCCCACCGCCTGGTCTTTTACGACGGACCGGGGGACGAGGGGGGTGAAGAAGGATGTTGGGGAGACCCTCTCTCTCTCCCTCTCTCCCTCTCTCCCTCTCTCTCTTTGAGGGTCAACCTCAACAGTGTTTTCATGGCTTCAGAAGTGGGAAAAAACAACGCGGGGGCGCGTTGGAAAAGTGTGTGTCGCGTTCTTTTACGTCTTTAGCACTGACCTTTTTTTTTTTGCGTGCGTGTGTACAGATTTTTTTTTGGGGGGGGGGCCAGAAAAAAAAAAAAAGTCAGAGCACCCTTTTACAAAATAAATAACCCAAAAAAACTAGGGCATATAAAGGCGTTTTTCTCTGAGCCTCTGCTTCATTAAGGCGTCACATCTGTCTGCGATGTGGCGGCACAGACTCGTTGATCAACATTTTCGCAGGGTGCAGTCCACGTTGTCGACACAGATCACAGATCTTTGAATTCCGTTGTAGAATATCATCAGGTTCAAGGTCCACTCGACATGGGCAGTACAGGACATCCCTCCCTTGGTGGCAAACACGGATGACAGCTTGATCTCACTAGCATTGTCTCCCTCGCCCACTGTACTCGTAGCAGCCTCCTTAGGAAATGTCAATGTGCAATGTGTTTCCTCGATGAGTTGAGACAAGGCACCCTGGTGAAGCTTGGCTTGGGATACACTTGCCCGGAAGATTCCGCGAAATGTGTTACACATTGGGCACTGAATAGGCTGGTGCAGATTCTGTATCTTGATGAAGGCCGATTGGTGCGCCTCGGGGCAGCGGGCGACGCGGTCTGAAGGTGTCCTCGTGACCGATATCAACTTTGTCAAACACCCCCTCAAATCTTCCTCAGCAATTCTCTCCTATTTGGGCTACAAGTGTTGGGCACTCGAGGAGGTCGGTTTTGTCGACAATGAGAGGACATCTTGTATCCTCGCAGCTCCGCAGGTTGACAAGGTGCGGGGATGAATTTGCTCCACCATGGGCCTTCCAGAGTTCCATACTTCTCTCGGACGTACGCAAGAAGAGATGTCTGCTCGGCTGCGGTATCCTCATTTAATACAACCACGGGTTGTCTGCTGTATTGAGCGGTCCCAAGACGGGCTTTGATAGCCTCCAGAGCGTTCATGCAGCGTTCACAGCGTTCTCTGTAGCTGTGGCCTGGTGCTGTTCTGGACACTGAGAGCGCGTGAACCCTTCCACAGCACGACGAGACACAGGCGAACCGACCAGTTTGTAACGTAGTTGCCACTTCTTGTGCAAATTATCTTTTTCTTGGATTATCTTTTTTTCCGACGGTTCTCCGAAATCTGTACGCACGCGGGACCAGAAAAAAAAAAAAAGGTAAATTTCCCTTATATCCCACCCCAAACAAATTTGTGCCCTTATATCCCACTTCAAACAAATTTTGTGCCCTTATATCCCACTTCAAACAAACTTTGTGCCCTTATATCCCAATCTGGGATATAAGGGCACAAAATTTGTTTGAAGTGGGATATAGGGGCACAAAATTTGTTTGGTCGTGTAAAAAGTCTTTTGAGGGAACCGAACCGGACACCTGTGGTGCCGGTGGCGTGCGTGCTTTGACTCGGCCACAACGTCCAAAAATTCGAGAATGAATGAATGAATGAAAAACAAGCACCGTTCCTTCAGCCGCTCAGAAGAGCAGCATCCGGAACGGTCAGGCGTTACTAGCCCGTTTGCGCCAAGAGACACGCGCACGAGTGACAGGTCCACAGGTTAGGGGATAGGAAGGGGGGGGTCGACGAGGGAAATAAGAAAGAAGACGGAAATAAGTAAAGAAATAAAGAAAGAAAGAAAGAAGTGTTTCGCTAGCGTGGCATGTCCCCGAGGACCGTTGTGCGCCTGGGCTGCGTTTGTGCCGTCGGCCTCTCGGCCGGGCCTTTTGCCCCCACGGTGACGGTAACGTCGCTCGGGTTCGCCTGCGCTACGACTTGCCGGTGCAGCCCGAACATGTCGGATATGAGGAAGCAAAAATCTGTGACACGTTTTCGTGGAATGAGTGTTATGTGCCGCGCTGTTTGCGGTCGAGCTTCCCCGTTGTGTGGCGGGTACGGTTGTCGATCGTTGCCGTGGCGTTGGTGATTGCGTTCCGTTGGTCGGGAGCCAGCGACTTGCAGTCCTGCATCCAGTGATGCTCCACCGAGCCGCTCCGGCTGGTACAGAATAGTTGGTTGTTTGGGTGGCCTGGGCGGCGTTTGACCAAGGGCAGCTTTGGTAAGCACCGACAACTCCCCTTTGGGGCCTTCCAGCCGGGTTCCGTGTGGTGCTTTCCTGTTGCTTCCCAGTTAGCAGCTGTGCGGGCGTGTCGGCCTGCGCTGTTGCGCGAGACGGTTGCCCTTTTTTCCCTCCGGCCTCTGTGCCTGGCGCAGCCGGGGCTGTTCCTTGGGCTATACCACTACTGTGGTATTGCCAACGTTTGCCAATATGAAGGCGGTCACACGTTTCAACTTGTAATTGAAGGGGCGGGGGGGAAAGAGAGTCCGTTGTATGCGAGGCGCGTCCCCGTGCAGTACCGTGCCGCGGTTTACCCTTCTTCTCCCCTTCCTGTCACTCAGCCGGGTTCTGTGTGGTGCCTCCCTGCTGGCGGCTGCGTGGTTGTGACAGTTTGTTCTGCACTCACTGTTGTCCTGATGTGGGGCTGCGGTTTGCCAACGCATACAAAAGAACAAAAAAAAGGAGACGAATGCACAGCCAACTCCAACCAACTTGTGTGTGCGCGGAGCGGGACGCGGATCTCCAGCGGCGCAGCTTCGAGCATGCGTCGCGCCGTCGGCGTACCGCGTTCCGCGAACACTGCGACCGCCGTTAGCGGGAGAGCACGCGGGTTTGCCTCTACAGTATGGGCACAAGCCCGTACTCGTGTTCTTCGGTCGTGTCCGGGGTATCGTCAGGGCTGGACGCCACAAGGACTTGGAAGGGTGGAAGGGCGCCAGCTCTCTGTAAGTAAAAAAGGGCGAGCTCGGGGTGGACGAATAAGAAGTACCAGAGGGAGTCGATGGGTCCGCCTGGGTCCTTCTTTATCCGCCTTGTTACCTCAAGCCGCAGCGTGGTCCTGAGGGGAGCTGTAACGAAGGCTCGGCAGTGCACGAATAAGTGCAGCAGGGGGCTGGGCGAGCGAGCCCCGCAGATCGGGCACGGAAGGAAGTGCCACCGCCGCTCATCCGAACCGAGGGATACGTACGACGCAGAATAAAGCGTCATGATCAGGCGGTGGTGTCCGGTCCTCAGCTGGCGAATCTCTCGCTCCGCCCGCGCCGTGAGGTGACGGCGTCGAGGTATCGGCCGCCCGTGAACAATACGGGCGAACGGCGAGATGTTCCCGTGCTCGTCTGCACGCTCGAACGCACCCTTGGCACCTAATTCGCTGCTATCCAGTCGTAGGTACCGTCGATAGCGGCAGATTGCATCAGCGACGGTCAGCGGGTAGGGCTCAGGGTGAATCGCGGAAGAGTCTTCCGCAGCCTGACGGTGTGCGAGGGCCGCAGTTTTTGCGAGGTTGTCCGCCACGTCGTTGCCTTCAAGCCCGCAGTGCCCGTAGACGAACTGCAAGGTGGCTAGATAACCCCTTGCTTCCAGATCCGACAGGATCTTCCAGCACTCTATGGCGAGAGGCTCGACTTGGGCATGCGGGCCGGCACTCAACGTTTTGAGAAACGATTGGGAGTCGCTCAGGATGAGGATGTGGAGCGGGCGAGTCGTCGGCGCGAGATGCTGACTGTAGAACACCAGGGCCGAGTACAGGGCTACCTGCTCCGCGCGGTAGCTGTGCGCGTATTTCCCGACCGGGAACGACCGGGTTGTCGTGCGCCGATCCCCGGCGGCGGTGAGCTTCATACCAGCGACGTTGCGCAGGCTGTCGGTGATAGACGGCTCGAACACGAAGTACAGTCCGGCCCCGCCCCATGTCGTCTTATCGTTGTAGCGCTTCAGCCACGGGAGATGACGTTCGTCCCAATTGTCGGCTATCGAGGGCGGCGGCTGGGGCGGCGGTTCACCTTTGAGCACCGAGCCGTCCACCCAGGCTGAGCAGTCCGTCGGGTCAAGCTCATTCAGCCGGGCTACGACGATACGCTTCTTGGCCGCAGGCGAGTCGCCCTTCTTCCCTGGCAGGGTGGCGACTATAGACACCCTAGGGCTGGGCGTCCAGGGGGCAAACGGGTTGAAAACAAATTCCTCGCGCTTGCACCCGTCCGTATCGGCCTTTTCGCACAAGTCAACGTAGTCTCGCCTCATCGTCGAGTGCATGGCGAGCTCGAGGGCAAAATCGACCAGGGCAAAATTTTCGACCAAATTTTGCCCCAACATTTTGCCCAACTAGATTTTGACCAAAAATCTGGACCCAAAAAATTCGACCAAAAATTTCGACCAAAAATTTGGACCCAAAATTTCGACCAAAGATTTCGACCAAAAATTTTGGACCCAAAATTTCGACCCCAAAAATTGGACCCCAAAAATTTCGACCAAAAATTTGGACCCAAAATTTCGACCAAAATTTTTGGACCCAAAAATTCGACCAAAAATTTTGGACCCAAAATTTCGACCCCAAAAATTGGACCCGACCAAAAATTTGGACCCAAAATTTCGACCAAAAATTTCGACCAAAATTTTTGGACCCAAAATTTCGACCCCAAAAATTGGACCCCAAGAATTTCGACCAAAGATTTGGACCAAAAATCTCGACCAAAATTTTCGACCCCAAAAATTTAGACCCCTAAAATTTGACCAAAATTTTTGACCCAGTCCAGCCCGTTCCATTCGTTTTTGGTGTTTCCTTGTCCGTAGGCATAAAGCTGGCTTCAGTGCCCCACCCGAGACGTCTCAAGACGTTCTGGGTGCCTCAGAGCGACTGGTTGCACCGTTTCACAACTTCAAGCTGGCCACCGCGGCCACACTCGATCCCCGATCGGGTGCCTCAACTTGGTAGGCTCAAGCAAGTACTCAAGAGAACCGCATCAGAGCCAGGCTGCACCGTCTGACCGTGCGCGTGCCACGCTGACGTTCGGGGCTAATCGCGGTGACAGAACTGTAGTAGCTGGCCAGATGCTACAGCCGAGAGTCAGGCGAGACAACTGATCTCATCAGACTCATGATCCGTTTCTTGGCCTGACATACCAGTGACCACGGTCATTCTCCACTGTCCTTGTTGAGGCTGTGTCACACTGTGACTGTCACAGTGTCAGTCACTGAGTGACCGGACAGTGTCGCGGCAGCCGTAAACTGCACACCCACCGCACGTCTGCAGGATTCACCTCCAGATTCGGGGACCAGAACACAGGGTATCGCTATAGCTGTCCGACTCCGAGTGCCTGGAGTGGAGAGCCTGGTCCAGTTACCTCTGGACAATGGAGCAGCAGCTGCAGCAAGGAACAGCAGCAGGACCGGGACTACTGGCTCAGTGGAGGGAAGGCGCCGCTGTCACGCGGCTGCGAGTCAGCCACAGTCACAGCTGATTTCACTTACGCAGTGAAGCCTGCAGTGAAGGAAGCTGTGTCCACCGTCGTGCAACCGGTGTGTGTGCAACCAGTTGCGGTGCAGGCGTGGGCACAACGACAGTTGATGACTTTAGGAAGGAATCAGCCATTCTTGCGTGAGCTGCAGATTCCGTCTGTCGGCAACAGTGTCCGACTGTGTCGCCACCTTGGGCTGTTAGCCCACCGTCCTCCGCGGTTCTGGCCATCTGTCTTGTAATCTGGGTTCAGTTCCGAGTTTGGTTTCCTATCCGAGGCTATCGGGCACTGGTTCGGTTTCGGGTTGAGGTTCGGTTTCGGGTTCGGTTCTGCCACCATCACTCCTCAGAACTTCTGGGTTCGGGTTCGATTTCGGCTTTGGCTCGCCGTGCCAGGCGTGGGCGTCAACTCGCGACACGTGATGTCTCCATGTCACTGCCAATGTCAGCGTGGACGCATGCAGTGGCAATAGCAACAGCAACAGGAGTCCAGCGTCCGGCTGGACGAAAAGTTTTTTTTCCTGTTGCTGTTTCTCGCTAGTCAGTGCACAAGTCCCAGTGATAAGGGCTCGAACAGCAAGTTGTCAAGGCATTAGCGTAACAGGCTACAGAATAGGTCTAAGCCTACACTGTCTAGCTGCATCTGTCAGTCACGGGCGCTCCACCTGACCTACCCGGCCGTCACTAGTAAGGCCTACATGGGGGGATCAGTTTGCAGGAAGCCCCGACAATCGAATTCCTCCCCGTTTCCATTTTTCTTTCAGTATCAGTTCAGTTTCTAACCCGACGTTAAATCCGGCCCAGTGAAGCCGTTGCCTACGGGCGTCGACATGTTAAAAAAAAAAAATTTCGCCGTAGGTATCCGGATGGTCGAGCCAACCACCCTTGGGTTTCAAGGTGAGTGGTCGGGGGCTCAAGCCCCTCCTCGGCAAGTTTTCCAGCATTTTCCTCGATTCAAATTTGTCAAAACAAATTTGTGCCCTTATATCCCAGTTTGGGATATAAGGGCACAAAATTTGTTTGAAGTGGGATATAAGGGCACAAATTTGTTTTGAGTGGGATATAAGGGCATTACACCAAAAAAAAAAGTCAGAGCACCCTAAGCACTTGTGGGAAATCCTTGAGGAGACTGCTTGAACGGGAAAAACACGCAGTCTTTTATCCCCGAGGTTTTATTATCCTGCAATCGAACCAGGTTGTAATACCTAAGCACATACACACCTTCTCCGGTAGCTCCCGGCTCAGCCGACTCTCGCGGCCTTCTTAAAAGGTCCAGTGTCCTTCCGCATGGAGGCACACGGAAGAGCTCCCCCGCAAGGGTGCTTACCCCCGCGAGTAAACCCGCGAGTAAAGGGTGCTTCTTTCCAGGGCAGGTATTCTCATCTTGCAAGGTGGCCGGTGCTTCCTCACGTGGCCCGACGCACGCCTGCGTCCTCTCCATCCAACCCTCTGTTTTTCTTTCTCTGTATCTCCAAGTTCTCCCCTCGTGCTGGCACCGCGAAGCGAGGTCCGTCGCTGCTAGCGGGCCTAGAGAAGGGAAATAAAACCCTCCAGCCTCCGTCGAAACGAGCACAAGGCAGTCCCGCGAGTATTTTCGACACCGATGCATGTCCCTCCAAGGGTTATATGTACATGTCTACGAGCGACAAAAAAAGAGAAAGAGGTCACTTGAGACAACGAGTGCAGGAATCTGTTAAAAAGGTGCAAAAAGAAGCACTGTAAACAACGCACAGCAACGACGACTCCATCAGACGAATAACCTCACTAACCACGGGTACGAGTGCCTTAACTGTGGCGAGCAACGAACAGTCTTACCCTGCAAATCTTTTTGTTTGTACGTGCCGGGGGAGGATTAGCCTGTTAGTGAGTGATAGTGAGTGAATATGATCGGTAGGCTAATCTTCTCCCAAACACGCTGCCAGCGTTCTCTTTCGTGTTTACAATTACTTGTTACTACGAAAAAAACCTTATTTTAGGACGGAAACAACCCGCACCACGTGAAGCACCGCAAGTGCCGCGAAATCCAAGCACCACTGCGAGAAAATACATATAAACGCGGACAACAGACCGGTACGGGCTACAAGGCAACCCCTGCTCGACTTGTAGAACGTGGGGGGCCCAAGACTACACTCCACGAAGGAATGTACTTGGTGTCGGTCACAAACAGTCCCGGAAATGGCTAGCCATAACCCATAACGAAAGCGTGCACTAAATATACAACCCGTAACCACAGCCCTTTCTTGCTCTAAGAGAACCCATTCATGAACGGTCACACGGAGACCCTAAAACCCCGGAATTTCAAGCGAACTTTAACTCTAAAAAATGGGGGTCTATCACGGTGCATTCTTGTTTGAGCCACTCGGTTTTTCCAGCAAGTGCGACGAAGTTCGTAAAGCGCACATCGAACACACTTGTCAGCTGCTTACGAGTGAGCGCTAATGTCTTGCAATTGATTTTACCCATTCCCGTTTTCCATAATCAGCATACCGCGTTGGGAATAATCTTGCCCCCGGTATACCGTCTTGACACCCTAAAATACCCGGTATACCGAACCGGGAAAACATGAAATTTTCTTTGGGGCTGTTCAGGGGGGTTTCCGGTTCATCTTCATTCCCGTTCGTGATACGGCAAGAGGGGTGTTTTTTTTCTCTTTTTTTTTTCCCCGCAAAGGGAATGAAGGCAGCAGTCAGTTGTGAGACTGACAGGTGAGCAGCGTCACCTGCCCTACCGAGCTCTCGGATCAAGCTGCGTCTGATGCAGCTGTTGAATGGATCGCCTACATACACTCAGCCGCGCGTGCCTTCATTGCGAAGGTTACTGCTGCGGCCTTCTGGGCGGCAGCTGTGTCAGGTCAAGTAGCGAGATCTGAGGCCCTGTGATGGCTGAGTGCACACCGAAGCAGGGCTGCATCCTCGTGTTGTAGCCGTGTTGTGTATAAGGCTTCGTGGGGGCCTGGTCAACCACCTCATCACTATAGGGCACAAACCTTTCTCGACAGTGATTGGACAGTAAGGATTGCCGGGGGGCGGGCCTCCATGAAGAAGAGAATTGTAAAGCAAGACCTGCCCTGCGCCTGCTGTCTCCGGCTGCTTCGGCAGACGACACATACTACTACTACTTTCCCTTTGCGGCGCTCGGCACCGGGACGGCACTCACTGAAGCCACCCTGTGGGGCGTACAGAGATACTCTGGCTGACTCCCTTTCTCGTTCACCGCGCGCTACCGTTTCTCGCAGTCAACTCCGACTTCCGAGAGAACTGCCTTCTTCCACCCCACAGGCCCCACCCGGTGCATTGGGCTCTCAAGGGCAAGATCCTTCTGGAAGAGCGATCTCCGCAACTCGTAAGGGCATGACTGTCTCCGCAAAGCATGCTCGAGGCGCAGCCGTGTGCATGTCCCGACGGAGGCTGGAGCACGGGAACACGTCGACCTCGTGCCCTGGGTGCGCCGCGAGCGCCCGTGAGTGCACGGCAGGACCAGCTTTTGTAGTGCTGCCAGTGTTCAGTCGCAGTTTACGCGTTCGGCCGGTCAGCCTTTTTTTTTGTGTTAACAATGCAGTGTTGGTACTAAATTAGTAGTTGGCAGCGCACTCCACGAACTTACCAAAGCAGGCGAGTTCCGCTAGTGCGCACAAACAAAAGAAAGCTATTCTTTTTCATTTTATTCTTCCTGTGCGTGTGAAGGGAAATTTGGCGCGTGTGTACCGAGAAACGGTACAGGAAATTTGCCGCTGACGATAAAACCTGGCATGCAAGTGGACCAAGAAAAGAAGCGTTACTTGCTGGGGTGTGCGGGTCGAAAGACTTGTTGGATGTGTAGCCACGCGGGGTTCTAGACGGTTGCGTTGCAAGGTAGCACGGTCAGCGAATGCTCGTGCAAACAGCGTTCCGTCCTTGTCCACACGCGAGTAGCAATGTCCAAGCACTCCCGCTACGCTACGCAAATAGAAGGAAAGTGGATTCCTCCGACTTCCTGGGACCCTATCGGGGATAAGATGCCAAAATAAATAACCGCCTCTCGGGTGGGCCGGTCTGCTGCTCACTGTTGTTCAGGGAAACAACGTGCTGATGTCCTCGCAAAAAGTAGTAAGTTGTTCTCCGGGATGCGCGCCATCTGGACAACAGCGATCGTTTTCCGGGTGGTACACGTTCACAATGCATCGGTGGGACTATTAGTAGTAGTCAGGCAACTTACCAACACAAGTAAATTCGCCAGTGCACACAAATGCACAAACAAAAGGAAGGCGCTGATACTATTTTTACCCCCTCGAATAGGTGACTCGATTCTTTCGGCTCTTCCAACTTGAAATGCACTGGGCGCACACGTAGTCGCTCGATGCTGCCCAACGCTTTGGGTGTGCTCGCTGCTGATGCTGCTACCCGCAAGAAGCCAATCTCTGTGTTTAACGTTCACAAGACAAATTCGTCGTCCACTCAAATTTTTCTTTTGTTACTTTTCATCCCACCGCAAGCAAGTATTCATGCAGGACTCCCTTTCTCTCTCTCTCTTTCTGGCATTCAACGGCAGTTCATCCAAAAGTAGCATCTGCAATAGAGTATTGAACGAAACTTTCTTGGCCGCATGCAGATGCCGCAGTAAATAGTTGGCTAGAGCTCTTTTCGGCTAGCCGAGTCGAAAACCCCAACGTACCCGAAAGCAGCAGGGCCGACCCCCGTTCGTGGAAGCGGGGGGGGAGGACACCCTCTCCCGTACTTTTTCTCTTCTATCCTTGGATCTTAGCTGATTAATACTTTCCGACTAACAACGTGCCGCAAAACATGACTGCAACAAACCACCGATTGCCAAGGGACACGAAACAGTCTAAAACTATCGAAATTGGCAACGTGCTACCGAAGTATCAGATGCATGCAAGGGGTCTTCGGCACAGGGAAGAGGAGCCTTCTTTCCCCGATCATAAGGTCGGATGCTAGTCATCCTGTGCTTCGCACAGGAACGATGGACACCAAACTAGTTTTCGAAAATGCACGCAAGGAACAGAGATGAGCCTTTTTGCGAAAGAAGCGCGTGCCCGGCAACAAGCCATAAGTCCCGTGCCCTGTCGGTAACGCCAGGCTCAATGGGGCGCAGCTGAAGTGAAGGTGGGGGAGATCGTAACGTTCAACCGCAGCTTGGCATGCAAAGCTTTGGCGTCAGAGCAATAGTCAACGAGAGATATTCGACAGTCCCAACACATACCGTCAGCAGAATCGAACCCCCCCCGATCCGACTCGTATGCGAGAATGATTGCATCGCATTCTCGCATAAAATTCTAGCAATTCTTCATGCGAGTGAAATGGAAACTGGGCCAGGACTGTGATGCCTGCGTACGCGTACAGACCAGCTGTTTGAAAATCAGGGTACGCGTACACTTAACAACACCCAGTGTAGTGGCCTGCTGTGGTCTGCCGCGACTCGTGCTGATGGAGGTGTCAACGCGTGTTTTCCTTCTGCTAGCGTTTCCAAGGCAGAGGCCAAGGGCCCCGTGTTACCTGGAAGGAAGTATACTCACTGTTCCGCTTCGCTCCTTGTCTTCAACTCACCTCAGAGACGGGTGAAGACTAATCTGGGAAGTGCGCAACTTCGCTGACTAGCCCGTAGTCAGCTGGGAACGTCCAAGCGAAACATGCAAGCACCCCTCACTCTTCTCCCTGAGTCCTGTCAAGAGCTGCGACTCCATTCTCACAAATAAGAACTGATATCATCAAACGGGCCTGAAAACCAGGGGTAGCACGACGCGCTGTCAAAGAGAGTTTGATGGTGGCCGCTCGTTGCCCGCTCGGCCTGCTTGAATATACGGAACACTACAACTGTCCGCAGAGAGGCAGCGGCTGCGTGCCGCCTCCCAAGCAAAGTGTCAAACAAGCACGCAAACAAGTCTCTCATTTGCTTTAATTGCGATCAGGAATACGTTGCTTTACATTGCAGGTCCTTCGCCGCTGGCACCTTTTGCGCAGTGCGCTGGTCATTTGCTGGGTGGTCATTTCCTTGAATGCCATCCACACCCGGAACCACACCGAAGAAATACGTTGCATCTGCGGTGAATTGGCAGGAACCACCGACCAGCCTGCTCGTATCGCATACCCTCATTGCAAAGCGCCGCTTTCAAGAAGAACAAACTCGTTTCACCGAACGCCCCGGATATTTAAACCCCTGGTGTTTTCAAGCAAGCGCATCGCTCTTCACGGGGGTAGACCCCGTCTCTTCGCTTGGCACGTTCCGTTGCAGAAGCGCTCGCTCTGTGTCCGCAGCGTGTCCCAGTGGAAACTGCACCACCCCTCGGGTCATCCGCCGCTCCCCCCGTTTTTGCAAGGTGGGCTGGCCATATGCTGGGTGTGGTCATTAACTTGACCGCTAAACGTACCAGAAATGCCGCCATACCACGGCACCGCTGAACAAGGACGCCAGTGTCCGTGGATGCTGGCCGAAGCCACAAAAGAGCGACACAGGTACTACCCGATGCTCTCTGCTCCTTCTTCGAATAAACTTTCAATGAATTGCGTTGATTGAAAAGCAGCAAGGAGGCGGACAATGAAAATAAATGCGTATTTTTGCTTCATTCCCTTACTTGTTCGTTGTCGAAAACCTTTTTTTTTTGTATTCTCCCTCAGATGTAAATCTAAAGCCAGAGTTTGCCGTGACTCCCTATGCAGCTGTCTAAACGGTCCTGACAGGGCTTATATAACTTGCCACTGCGGCGAAAAAGTCCAGCCCACTTGAAAACGTAGCCCTTAGCCGTTTCACAACCCCGCACGAACTACGCATGGCAGGCGCGGTCGGAGAGAAGCGGCAAACCCGCCTAAACATTAACCCAACTCCGACCAAGCACCTACAGGTTAATTTCCACTTTTTCCTATTTTTCATTTTTATAGAGTGCCTTCGCTCTTTTGGGCATTCTGGGGCTGGAATTTTGCGATTTCGAAGCATATCTTTCCATTGCCGCCCTTGGAAGGCGAAATTTTGACATGATGTTGCACTAGTCTGTCATCGTCTTCTCGCTTATGACCGTCTCTAATTCGTCGACAACGTTTCACCGCAACCTTGACAATCTTTTGTTTTCTCGCGTGGTTTAGATTTCCTTCCTAGGTTGGGCTTGAGCAAAAGAGAAGAAGAAAGGCGGCAGACGTCATTTTGCGTGCGTGCGTTCCGGGGGTAGGGGGTTGGAGTGATGGCGAGATAACGGGCAAGACACAGGAAATTGAGGTACGGGGCAGGTGGGCAGTTCACGCAACTACTGGCCACTGCGGCGAAAAAGTCCAGCCCACTTGAAAACGTAGCCCTTAGCCGTTTCACAACCCCGCACGAACTACGCATGGCAGGCGCGGTCGGAGAGAAGCGGCAAACCCGCCTAAACATTAAACTAAGATTTCCCCCCCCGGGACGGGAACCGCAGTCCCCATCCAAAGGACGCACTGCTGAGCTCTAACTTTGGTCTGGTCTGCGTTCACGGGCTGAACAAAAGGAAAAAGGAATCGAAAGCAAGAGCCCATGTCCCTCATGTCGTTTTTATTGTCCACGAAGTACACCCCCCCTCCTCTTTTTTTGTTTTACATAAGCGCCAGCTTGGAAGGAAATGCTCGACGATTCTGCCAGACAAAGAACCGAAGGGATCCCAAGTCCTGTAACTACCGAACCACGTGTTGGATGGACGTGAGGTCATACGGGTCTATCCCTACACGACAAGACACACAGCACAACAGGTCAAAAGTCCCGGGTGAGAAAACAGCACACGGTGGTGTAAGCGAAGAACAAATCAGATTGCGGTTGTATTGTATTTGCCCCTCTACCTCTATGTTTCCTCCCTTCCATTCGGAGTCAAAGCAGCCACGTCGAGTCTTTTTGAAGAAGACGCGACGCTAGCATGGGACCAAGAATACCCCCCCGGCGGAGGATGTTCACCGCAACATCGGGGCATTGCGAGCGAGCGTCGGCTCGATTCGATGAGAGCGGTTACACTACTCATCTGCCGCGAAGGCCCTGGTCCCGACAATGGTGGGTGCCCAAGCGATCCACCCAGTGGTGGGCGCGTATTGGTTTTCACGAAGTCAGACATTTGTAGACGTGACCCAACGCTAGCTCACGGAGCCTCGTACTTTCTCTTTTTACGAAACCACCCACCCCCCTCCCAGGGCCCCGCGAAAAAAATTAAGACAGCCCGATGATCACCAAATCCGTTTCGCAAGTAAAAGGAATACGTCAAAAGTCTTTCTCACGAAGGAAACTCGATGCCGGTTGGCTCAGACTTGCAGTGCGGCGCCAGCAGAAGGCACCAGGTCTTTTCCCGATACCCAGTGTACGCCTCTTCCGCGTTGCGCGTTGGAGAGAGGGTGAAAGCGTAGAGGGGATAAGCCACCATTTGAGTCTACCCCCAATGCGAAACCGGAGGTACGAGGGTCGATGCATCGCTAATCGTTCCTCCGCCATTCTTCCGTCTGTTCTTATGTGCAACCTTTTTGTAGCTACGATGTCCCCACCTCCCCCAGCCTGAGGGAATGCCATGTGCTCGACATATTGATTTCAAAGAAAACAAACGCGGCAGCCGTTGTGGCACGAACCCGTCTACGAGGCAGGTCAGCGCTTGCTGGTTACAAGTTCCGTTCGAAAAGAGGGCAGCAAACAGGGAAGGTAGAAACAACATGACCCCGAAAATGGGTTTTGCGTGTGTGTGTGTGTGTGTGTGTGTGTGTGTGTGTGTGTGTGTGTGTGTGTGTGTGTGTGTGTGTGTGTGTGTGTGTGTGTGTGTGTGTGTGTGTGTGTGTGTGTGTGTGTGTGTGTGTGTGTGTGTGTGTGTGTGTGTGTGTGTGTGTGTGTGTGTGTGTGTGTGTGTGTGTGTGTGTGTGTGTGTGTGTGTGTGTGTGTGTGTGTTGTAGACCTGTTTTCACGTGGTGCCTCCCTGAGCGAGGGGCGTGTGTGTGTGTGTGTGTGTGTGTGTGTGTGTGTGTGTGTGTGTGTGTGTGTGTGTGTGTGTGTGTGTGTGTGTGTGTGTGTGTGTGTGTGTGTGTGTGTGTGTGTGTGTGTGTGTGTGTGTGTGGAAAAACTTCAGCCGTTCAAGCGCAGCTTGGCAGCTTTGGGCTCTCTCGAAGGAAGAAAACTTCATATGTGAGCCGGTCCATCCCTATCTCTTGAAACTGCATCGAAGTGCCTGTCGCTGTTCATCACAGTGAATCACGGTCCACCACGGTCTATCAGCCATCCCTGGTCCCTAGAGCTGCATCGAATTGCCCGGTGCTGTATTCTTCGGTCTATCACGATCTATCAAGAGGATGGACCGGCTCAATATGCGGCTTTCGGAGACCTCGAAGCTGGTCAGGAACACGCCACAACCCATGAGAAAGCGCAGTGCAGAGAGCTGGTGGATTTGACGGCAAAAACACGGGAAACCCGAAAGAGAGAAACTGAATAAAAACCTAGCTACACCCCCTCGACAGCATGGTGTATTTCCTCACAGGGTTTTGGTGCGCCTCCGTTGCGGTTGCAATCGTTGCTGGTAGCTTTACTAGCATGCCGATGAGAGGCAGTCGTAAAGCCGAGTTGAATCGGAGGGGAGGGGGTGCCCGCAGAGGCCGAGAGCCGAGTGTCGAGCCAAAAATCGGCGGCTCAGCACATGCAAACAACGAAGTGTGTCAGGACACCAACAGTCCGGCTCGTTAGCTGTAGGACTTCGGGGGAGAAACTAACGAACGAAGGGGACACGCCTTCGATCGCCTTTACCGCAGGCTAATCTTCCCCTGGCAGGCATTTCCGAATCTTCCCAATGCTTTTGAGCGAAAGATCCGCACCCCAACCACAAAAAGGAAGATTGTCTCAAGCTCGTAGCGTCTGGTCATAGAAAATACCCACAGGAAACGCAGGTGGTGACCCTGCTTCGAGGCTGAAAACGGTTCCAAACCGGCCACAACACTTATGTCCTATACAAAGCTCTTCAAGACATTGAAAGCGCACCCAAAAACGATACACAACAAAAAAAAACGAAAAGGGGGGTTTTGTTGTACATAGTGTGGTACTCATTTGCTTGCAAATGACTCCCCACAAACGCAACAAGACGACGAAAAGGGGGGTTTTGTTGTGAAAAACGGTCCCAAGCCGGCCACAATGCTTATGTCTTGTACAAAGCTCTTCACAACAAAGTAATTCTAAGTATTTGAGGAGAACCACAGAACTATACAGATTAATGAAGAACATCGGAACCCAGTGCCCTGCTGGGCACTGGGGTCCGATGTTCTTACACGAAACATGTCGTGTTCTTTGTGTATTTCTTCAGAGAACGTTAGAGAAGGACACTCGTTGTAGAGAAGATGTCCTTGGGGAACTACGAACACAGAAAGGGGCGCACGTTTTCTTTTGTTGTGTTTACAATGTAATGTTGGTACTGAAAAGTAGGAGTTGGCAGCGTACTTCATGAAACTTACCCAGTGCGTAAGTTCCGCCAGGGCGCGCAAGCAAGAAAGATGCGCTATTTTTTTCCCCGTCGTCAGTAGGCACTATCCATGAGCGTCATTCTTCCGGAACCTGGTGGAGAAGACTACCACGGGAGAATCGAAGAAATCGGTGAGACGTCGACGCACTACGGGTCGTCTTTAGCTCATTTCCATGCGAGAGATGCACGAGAGCACCCACAAAAAAACCGAAATAAAGCGGATCACACCAACAACCCACTTGCCTTCGCTGAAGCTTTTCTAGTAAAACCCACCACCAAGGAGAAAGCCGGCAAGTTTGTCGCAGAAGAGATTAGGAAAACCAGCAGCCCCAGCTATGGAGGCCAGGAAGGGAGAAAAAACAACGTTTTTCATCTGAAAAAAAAAGAAAAAAAAAGGAGACGCTTGCCTTTCTTGTTTTCAGCACCCTAATCCACGCTGTTTCTTATTACTCATTTCACGATTTTGTTGGTCCTGCACTCTCTCTTGGACCGCAGACTTGTGTTCTGAGGACGCTTCGATTCTCTTCGTTGAAATACGAGCGAAAGATACACGGAACCGGTAGAACCCTTTTGTATGAGGCGAATGAGGAGGCCTCATGAACGAATCAATGCAACTGTACTTTAAGTGGCTAGGCGACATCGAAGTAATGGCATTCGAAAGTGCCACGAATCTGGGCCCAGCTATACACCTCCTTTGGTAACGGAAACCCGTGTTCCAAATTTGCCTCAGCCCTATCGTAGTTTCGAGAAATTCGAGCGCTGTCCGGACGACATGCAGATCGGCAACTATTGCAGTACACGTACCGCCATCTCCAACGGTCATATTCTATGGGCTGGCCCAGTGACAGTAAGAAGAAGCTGCCCTCTCTTTGTTGTCATTCCTCACGATCTTCTACGTCGCGCAGGGGCGAGTAAAGAGTGACTGAGCTTGACAAAGAACAAGGCGAACCATTTGCTTTCAAAACTGAAGCTTGTTCGCCAAGAATTCCTTCACAAACAAACAAAGGCCGCACGACACCAAAACTCTGCTTGTCCATCGAGATCGACGGAAGTACACAGCATCCCGGCTCGTGGCTTGTTGTCGTTTCTGCGCCGCTCCCCCCCTCTTTTACTGTCCTTCTGTTCCGGTTTGTGCTTGGCCTTTTTTCTCCTTTTTCTGCTGCTTTGCAGTGGGCAGTGGGACAACTCAACATTTTCCTTCGCCAACTTTGCGATGCAGGAAAGACGGGAAGCTTACCAATGTCACGTGGCGTTTCATTTGCGTCCCGTGACACGAGTTTTACACGCAATCAAACGATAAGGCAATGAGAGTTCGCCCCTCCCGAGGACATCCAGCACAGCGTACCCGCAAACCCCGCATACCGCGGCGTAGTCAGCGAAAAAAACACGATACCGAGGGTGACGTGTGTAATTGTCACCCCCCCAATTTGCAAAGTCGATTTCAAACGTATGGCGACAATGACACACGTACACCGTGTCTGCACACAAAGAGACAGTCTCCTGTTATTCCGTGCGTTTTCACGATGACGTTTTCCTACGGTTGGAATTGTCAGCCCCCCTCCAGGGGTAACAATCTCAAACGTCATCTGGGGTGTGACAATTATACACGTCACCCTAGGGACAAGAAGAAATGCTGGCGTTTGTGCGCACTATGGCGGCAATTATGCAATCACCAGCCTCGGCCACTCCCGAAACCGGTCATCGATTTACGCACTTGAGGGGGTTTCGGGAATCATCCCCACCGGACAGACGGTTTTTTAGTGCGCACGATCAAGCACAGACCTTCGTTTGTGCACACTGGCGACGCGTTGTTGACCTGTTTTGACTAGTAAACCTGTCACAAAGCTAGGACACCTCTAGCCACTACAGAACACCGAGGCTCCCTCATTGTGGTACACAGTGGTACGGCTAGACGGTATCAGATGTCGTCGCGCTTTACTCATAGCTTTATGAGGTTTGCCGAAAAGCTATGCAAGACAATGACTGCGTCGCGGTGCACCCTTCTTCGCACCCGCGTCATGCGTTTTCCACCTGCAACAACGGGGTGCCGTGCGGCGTTTGCTCGTTTGGTGGCTGTTTTCTTTGTGCTATGCTGCCTTCCCCCGTTCGGTCCACGCCTTTGATATGTTCTACGCGCATTTTACATGGGTCGGGGGGTAATCGCGCTCGTCGCAGCTGAACGCCTTGGCACCCCGCAAACTACAGTTGTCACAACACACGCTACGTTAGGTAGCCCGTCACTCTGCCCTGTGGTTGGCCGTCTATACGCTGGGCTTGTCCAGCGGTCCGACTCAACAGTACCACGGAACACGTGAAACTCGGCTCTACGCGACGAAGGACCGATTAAGTGCGCTGCCCCGGTTCAATTGTGATCGGGTCTCAGTCACCCCCCGTTGCTTTCTCCGACTCGTCCAATGCATCATATACAGGGTTCTGGGGAAACATACAGAACATGTTGAGTCTGCCGCGGTCATGCTTATCGCGGCAGGTCCGAACGGCAATCGGTGCTGGTGGCCCTGGGTTCGAGTGGAAGAAGACGCACATCGGAGACCAGTACCGAAGAGAAGGGTATGCTCCTTTTTTGAGACTGGAGGTCCTATGAACATGCAATGTGAATAGCCTCTAGTCGAGCCAACCCCACTTTTCTGTAAACGAGTTTGAAAGTGTAATGGTTTTGACTGGAATTAGTGCGGAGCTAGCTTTTTCCCCCCCTGCCCAAAATCATAGGGATGGCAGAGTGAGCTGACTTCGGCCTGCGGGCCGGTAGGCCCGGGTTCGGACCCCACCCATAACACTTTTCCGGTCGAATATTGTTTTCGAGGTTTTGTTGCGTTTCGGGGTCTAATGCGCTCCAAATTTGCGTTTTCTTGCTGAGTTTCTTAGTATCTCGCGGTATTTGGGTCACCCCGCCAGGCGGGAAAAGGCTGCCCCAGGGGGTGTCCCCCCCCGGGTACCAGCGCCAAACTCTACCCGTGCTCGGTAGGACGGGGGGTGTCCCCCCCCGGGTACGAGCACCGACCTTATTCACCCGGACTTTACCACCCTGGCCGAACTTCGCTTCGTGCCCGAATTTTTTTTTAGTACCAGCGCTTAGCACCAGAACTAAGCTTCACCAGAACTTAGCATCGCCCGAACTTAGCTTCGCCCGAACTTTTTACTGTTCCCCGAACTTTAACTGCTGCCTCCAGTCTCGCCCCGCGCCGGTCTTTAGCCGAGCGCACGTACTTTAGCATACACACAATAGTACGCGTAGCTACAGCGTGAAAGGCAGGGGAGATTGCAGTAACTCATAGGCATGGTGATGGCTCATGAGAGGTCTGGATTCGGTGCAGGTGTGAAGCCTCCAACACTAGGGACCGGTCGGTCGAGGTAGTACAAACTACCCTACCTGCGGAGTCTTGCACTCCCTGCGACCCTTTTCCCTTCCCCTTTTCTATTTTGCACACGTTCTTCGAAGAAGACTTGATGATAGCATCAAACATGCATGTGAGGCAGTGTCCTGCCCAAACAGTAACCCACCGCGCAGGCCGATCAAGCGGCGGAACCAGCAGCAGCAGTACGGGAAAAAGATGGAAGTCGACGGGCGCGGGTTCGTGTCGGCGCGCTCGGCGCAGCACGGCGGGGGGCCGCAGCCCGAGGCCGGCGGGTACAGCGTCCCGCAGAAGTACGGCCGGTACCCGCCCGTGCCCAGCGAGCGGCAGCTCCTCGAACTGTTCCGGGTGCACCACCAGGCGAGTCTACCATCGCGGTACCTGTTGAACATCCAGGTCGGAGAAGGCATCGTCCGACGGCTGGGCAAGCTGAAGGAGAAAACCGTGGTCGTCCTGGGCACAGGCGCCGGGCTTCTCACACGGTGCCTCTGCGAGGCTGGAGCGAACCGAGTTGTGGGGGTGGAGGTGGATGACCGGTGGGCGCCTCATTACGACGCGCTGCAAGCGGCTAGCAAAGGGGTTTTCAGCTACAAGATCGACGATGCGCTGACGGTTGACTTGGCCGCTGTGCTGGAGGAAGTGGGGTGCGAGCAGAGGGGGTACGAGGATGAAAGCGACGTCGTCATCATGAGCTGCCTCCCGCCGGAGGTGGAAGAAGTGTTCTGGATGAAGCTCTGCTCCGAGGTCAGCGAGCGGACCGGCGCGTTTTCGTTCGGCCGCGCGATGTGCGCACTGGTCACGAGACAGCCCCGGGCTGTGGCCATGACTTCCGGGCCGAACCACCCGCATTTCGGCCCTTTGAGCATGCAAGCCCACGCTTACTTCAACACCCTGCTCGCGTATCCCATTCACCCTGCCAGCTACCTCGGTGTTGAAAGACAGGCGCTGCCCGACTCGCTTGTCCTTCTCGAGCCGAAGCAAGACGCCATCCAAGTCAAAGCGCGGCTGCTGTTTGCGGCGACGGACGCCCTCAAAGTAGGCGACTCTTCCCTCTTCACGATGATTGCCGACGCAACGACGCACGGCCTCGCCCGCCGGGTGCTCGACGACGCGACGGTCGACGGCGGCCTGCAACTCGGACACTTGACCTTCGACGAGATCTACCGCGTCATCGCGGCGTACGCGAAGCACGTGCCGGCCGAGGCGCCGGACCGGGAGGTGAAGCAGAGGGCCACCAAAAATGTCCCGACCCGCGTCTTCGCGACCGACCCGCTGTTGGACCGTTTTCTGGAGGGACAGGCAACAGCCGCCAGGTGGTGAAGCACGCCGGGCTGCGAGTCTTTTCTCTCAGCAAGGTGTCGACCTACCACTGGCGTTCGGTGCGTAGTTCGCGTGCTGCTACCTACCACCGGTGTTCAGTGTGTACTTTTGCCGTGTTGGCCAGCTGACCAGCAAAGTATACACACAGCGAGTCTCTTTCTGCAGGATCAATCTGCCTGTCTTTGTTGACAAGTTTGATCTCTTGCAGCAGACTCCACACCTGTGTTCGTGTGCTTTGTGATGTGTACTGAGCGTGCTACGTTCAGCTGGGCAGCCTTCGTAGGCTGGGCTGTCCAGTCAGGCTGTACGGTGTGCTGGCAGAAACTGTGCTCTGTGTTCTCCGCATGCAAATCGATTCCGACTTCACGCCAGCAAAGTAGTTACAGCGTGTGGACAGCAAGTGTACAGACCAGTGCGATCGTTTTGTCGCTACGACATGCACAGACCTTCGTGAAGGCGGCTGCAACCCTATTCTAGCTTTTCGTCATTTTGTTTCTCCGGCACACGTTACTAAGCGGCACGCCCGAAGTCCCAGTAATGCACCGCTCCCCTTTTTTTGTTTCCATTTTCCCTCCAGGATCAGAAAACTCGCTGCTGAGAGCAACCCAAGTGAGATCCAATCCAAGCCACCATTCGGACGTAGCCGTCTGTGGACAACGCATCGTTCCTATCTCGTCCAATCGGTGCAACCGCTGCTAGGAACACGAAGCAACCCTGTCCACCGAATGTCATCTGGTGGCATTAAAACTCGAAAAGCAAACCCGGTAGAGCAAACCTGCCTAAAGAAGGCAACCGCCTTCGAAAAAAAAAGAAGAAGAAGCCAATTCAAGTGGAACTCTGCTAACAAACAGACAGAGGGGACAAGGGTGGTTTCCAACGGGGCCAATGGACCTCAATTCAGATGGCCAGCCGTTCGAACAGATGGGGTCGGCTGAGGAAGAGGTGTTCACCGACGTGTGGTCGCACCCGAAGGTCGCGGAGCTCGTGACGGAAAACCAGCTCATCAAGCGGAAGAACAAGGTCTTCCTCGCCGCCGTCGCCGGGCTCTCCCTTCTCGGGTTCTGCCTCCTGATCACGACCGTTGCGTACGCCGGCCACAGCGACGTGGCGCGGCCGCCGACACCCCCAGCGGCAGGCCCCCCTCCCGGGCCTCCCGAAGGCGACGGAGAAGGTAACGCGAGCGACAGCTCTGCGTGGTGGAGGCGCGAATTAACGCGGACCCTCGACGAGGTGACCGGCGGCGTCTCGCGCGCCGTGGCAAGGGGCTCCGGCCAGCGCGAAGCGGCGGCCGGCGTCATCGAGCAGCAGATCGCCCGCGCCGTCAACGACACGTCTCTTTCCGAGCCGCGCGCGTTCAATTTCGAGCTGACCCGCCAGCTTGAGTTGGAACCGACTATCACCGCGTCGCTCACCGCGAGCTTCCACGCAGCCAACCGCACCCAACCGGTGAGCCAAACGTACCGATTCGGCATCGACTTTGCGCTGGTCCACACCAGCGGAGGCGCGCCGGCCTCGTCGGCTGTCGTCGCGGCGAAGAGCGACGGCGTTTTTCTGCTGAACACCGACCCTTGCGGCGCCGCCGGCGGCGGTGCGGGCGAGGAAGCGGCGGTGCTGCTGTACGCATGGTCGCGGTTCGGCGGCGCGTGCGGGTGGACGGACGTGGTGGCGCGGCGGGTCCGGGAAGGACCGGCCTTTTCGGCGAAGGTGGTCGTCGTCTGCACCAAGGCGCCGGTGACGCCTGGGGAGATGGGCTGGGCAGGGGGGCCGGTCGTCCTTTGGGCAGAGCCGGAGACCTGCCTCGAGTTGTCGACGGCGGACGTGCTGTCGTTGAACGTGCGGGTCGCGCGGTCTCCCGTGGTTTCCGCCGCACTGGTGCCGGGGGTGGAGGGTGGGCTGCCGGTGGTGTCTTTGCACGTTCCGTTCGACGATTCGTTCGCCTCTGCGACAGTTGTGGCTGCGGGGTCGTATGCCGCCGTGTCCGCCGGGTTGGTCGTCTTCAAGCACTTGCTGCGGCTCCGTGCGTCGCAGGTTGGGTTCAACATCACGTGGGGCTCTGTCGCACCACCGTCGGATCCGTTCATAACACTGCGCAACCTGGCCTCGCCCAACCCACTTCCGACGATCTCCTTTCACGGCGATGAAGAGTGCTCGACAAGCTTCGCTCAGTTCTTCGGACAGCTCTTACCCGTGTGCATCATCCCTCTTTACTTAGCTTTTCTTAGTAGACTTGAACCCTTCCGGAACGGTGGTTGCGCATGAACAATATTATGCCTTCGCTCTTTCGCTATCCGTATCAAAAACTGTTGCGTTGACGCATCCACAGCATGAAACAGAAACCGAAGCAACGAAAAAACGTGCCAACACTGGAAACCCCCCACTCCTCTCCAAATGTTCGGCAAAAGGTAAGCCGGTCCATCCCCTCCTGGTAGACCGAAGAATACGCAGCTCCAGGCAATTCTATGCAGGTCTATAGGGATAGGGATGGACCTAATAGACCGTGGTGGACCGTGATTCACTGTGATAAACAGCGGCAGGCAACTCGATGCAGTTCCAGGAGATACGGATGGACCGGTTTAGTCTGGGCCCTTTGCGGTCGTTCTTGGGGCACTTTTTGAGGCTAGGCTGCTCCCCGTTCGCCGTGCAGATGCGCTCACTCCACTACAATCTGCAGGAAAACCTCACCTTCGTCACGGCAACGCTGCCCGTAGACGGCACCGGCGACGGCTGTGGCTTCGAAGTCGACACCCAAAGCACACACATGAAGACAGCAGAGGAAACAGCGTTGGTCGGCGGGCTCACGAAGGCGATGTGCAACCCCTGCTACGGACTCGCTTGCGACACCTCCGAAAACGTCGACGTTGCTTCGTTCGTTGCACTGTCCCAGGCAGTCGCCACTACTTTGTCTCTGCTGGCTGACGACATGACCACCCCCTTCAACGATTCATCGGCAGGGTGACCTGCTGCCCGTTGGAAGACGTGGAACTGAACATCTCCCTCCACTACAGCAGACGAAGCGAAGAAGGGGTGTGGAAACAGTCGATGCAAAGTGCGTGTGCCGCCTAGCTTTTCGGGCACGGATGCAGAGCGCACCAACTGCAGACCAGCCGGACGACCAGGCAAAAAAACATGTGACGCGAAGCCCCTTTTCGCACTCCGAAAATCTTTTTCGAGAGTTCCACCCACATTTCTGCCTCCACACACCGTGTATGTGCCGGAAACCGGGCGCCAGCTCCAAAAAGTGCGGGCGGTGGCACACGAGCCTCGAGTGGCTCGAAGAGTGTTTAGCTGAGCTCGAGAGGAAGGACCCCTGGAAAAGCTCTCGGGTAGGCGTGAGCGGATGCCAGGACTTACAGAACAGGCCGAGCCGGGCCGTAAGTCCGAAGAGATCAAATGCAATCCATTCATCGTATCTCTTGCCAGGGGAGAGGCGGCTAGACGGTATAAAAACCGCGTTGGTCATTATTTGAAGGAGACGGTTGGCAGCGTATCGTGTTGTAACTATCGGACTACACACGCGCGCACAAACCTACCCGGCTGTGCGCGCCGCGAGTCGCGTGTCTTTTCGTCACCCTTCCCGTCGCACCAGGAATGCGAAAACAACTCTTTCTGGCACACCTCGAACCGAAAAATAAAATAAAACATGATGAAAACAGTCTGCAAACGTTTTACAATAGAGCGACCGTGTTCCTGTTCTGGGTGGAATGCGGAAAGGTATGCGCGAAAGGTCGCATCCGGCTTACTATCTTCCCTCCCAATTGTTTGTGTATCGTAGTGGGCTCTTCGACGGAGAGTGAAATGAGTGCAGGTTTTCGTTGGTTGGAGTGTGTTGGGTTCTTTCCTCAATGCGCGACCCCCCGAACAACCCCACACGAACGTCGAAGCGCGTAGGTTTCGAAAGAGAGGGTCAGGCAGAGCATTTGACAATCGCGGGGAAGGGAAACCTCTACAAGTTGCCCTCTCTCTTGCTGCCCCCAGCTGGAACCCTTTATGGCAGAAGTACAGGATGCTTGACTTGTCCCGGCAGGTACGTGATTCCGTGTAGAACGACTTCTCTCCCAGCCAAATAAGGGCACCAGCTCTCTCAGTCAACATGTGATTTGTCCAGTTTGCAAAACGCGTTATGCGGCTCGCCGTGGGCACTCTAGTGCGCAATCAGTCATCAATCCGATCTTTCCACTGGCCCGGCACACCTGCACCTCAACCTCGATCCCTAGCTGCCCTTTCTGTATGGAACTCACCTCGCTTTCGTTTTTTGAGTTGTTTTGCTCGCCTGCGAACCACCCGACTCGCGAAGCGCTGAACCAGCGACGCATTGTCCTAGTATGAGGGTTCATCGGACCGAGGAAGTTTTATGTTGTGAGTATGCTAATCTTGCAGGAAATAGTGTTGACTAACTCTTGAGTTTGTGCTGACCGCGATTTGGAGAGTCGGGCGAACCTAACATAGCCTAAACACGACCGACCCTCCGTTGCGAAAAAGCGATTTCGTTGTTTGTCAAGAGCTGCGACTCAACTATTCCAGGGCAGGATCTGCATGCGCACAGTGAACCAGAGCTCGAAGCCTCGCCTCGAACGCACTTGTGATGTGAAGTACCTGTTGAACCTCCGTGGCCACACCTTCGGGGTTTAGTCGAAGGATCCCAAATACGTACACAGAATGTGCCTGCAGCAAACCACAGGGAAACCGGATTCAACAAGAATACATCCTGCCGTCAACGGGAGATAGAGACCTGCTCCTCAAAACCCGAAACTGACTGAGAATACCAGACCAGAGAGGGGGGGAAGATAAATGAAGTTTCCCCGGCTGAACGAACCGTTCGATGCTCTGTCGAAGGTGGACAACGCGGTGCACCGAAACCTTCTCTCGCAGCTGTTTGCTCGGGTCAAGGCGGGCGATGGCCGGACGGAGACAGCAGTGGCAGAGCTCAGCTACGGCGGCCCAAGCGATGTGTGTAAGAACGGAGTCTGCGACGCGTTCGGAGGTGCGGAGTTCGAAGCGATAGCTGCGTGGCTCGCTACGAACGCGCCCGTGAAGAAGCTCGACCTCCGCGACCACACGTCGCTTGACGATGAAGCACTCCGGGTCCTGGTCGAAGGCTTGGCTGCGAATGAGAACGTGGACGAATTGTCGCTGCAGGGAACCGCGGTGGGAGACATCCGCCCACTCATACAGTGCCTGCAGGAGCGCAACAACAGCCTGACAGCGGTAACCATCGACAACACCCCGGCCGCCGCTCTCGACGAAACGACCCTCCTGCAGCTCCGCTGGGCTCTGCTGGGCAACGCGCAGCCCCTCCGGCTCAAGACGATCGTCGAAAGACTGCGGAACCCCAGCGCCGGATCGACGTCGGCGCTCGCCGAACTTGTCCTCGACGACCAAGGCGGCTCGCGGCCGTACGACGACATCTCGCTGCTGCTCGTCGTCTCCGCCCTGCTCGACACCCACCCGTGGTGTGCTGCCGGCGACCTCAGCAGGCGCGCCCCGGTTAGCAGCAACCGCACGGTCACCTCGCTGAAGCTGACGAACGGCGCCTTCACCGCCACCGGGGCGAGGTTGTTGGCGGACTACCTGAAGTGTGACCGTGTCGTGCAAAAGCTGGACTTTTCGGGTTCGGTGGTCGGGTCGCACGGCGTGGCCGCGTTGGCGAAGGCGCTGACACCGCCGCAGGGCAACACGAGCGTGCTCGAGTTGGACCTGTCGTACACCGGCTGCACCGGTGACGGGTGCGGCGCGGAGGTGGCGGCGATGGTGGCTAGCAACGAGACACTGCGCGTCGTGCGGCTCTGCGGGAACGACCTCTGCACCGCGGGACGTTTGCTGTCGAAAGCCTTCCACACGTCAACGACGCTCGTAGTTCTCGACCTTCGGGACTGCCTCATCGAAGAACGGTACATGGAGGTCATCGACACACGCTCGTCCCTACAAAAGGCCCCGAGCCTCCTCATGAAGTCGTTGCCCAAGCTGCACGCCAACGTCCCATCGCTGACATCTATCAATCTCACCCCCGACGAAAATGACCACGGAGGTAACCGCCTTTTCTTTTTGCGCCAATCTTCTTTACAAACATGACAGTACCCCACTATAGTGCGGGTTCCCATCATGTCTTTGTCAAGAGCTGCGACTCAACTATTTCCCCCTTCGGTGCCCAGAATATGCGTTGCGCAAAAGCACAGTCCGGCCGAAAAGTCCGACCACCATTCACAGTCTGTCTCAACGACCGCACCTTGTTGCTGCTGCTCGAAGCGCTGTCCGGGAATACGATGCTCACGGAGCTGAACATCAGCAACAACCCCATTACGTCTGTCGGACTTTGCTGCCTGGCAGCCAGTTTGGTGGGCGACATGTCGTCGAAGCTGGTCGCTCGGAACATGCAGCAGAAAGAGCCAGGGGCTGAGACGGCCGCGCCGGGCCTGGAGAAGCTGTCCATCCGGGGCCTCCGGCTGCTGCCTTGCAACGCGCAGGAGGTTGAGATGGGTACAACTCCCGCATTGTACCTCGCGGATCTGATCCTGGGGCACCCGTGCCTCACGTGGGTCGACGCAGGGAACAACTTCTTGGAGGAAGGCGCCGGAGCGACGCTTCTTTCCGTCGCCAAACGGGAGCGGAGGCTTAAATACCTGCGCGTCGACAACACGCCGGTCGGCGAAGACGTTCGCCGCAAGCTCGAAATCGTCCTTCCACTGCACAACCACGAGCCAGCGTTCGCCGACTTCGTCTGGGCAGCCTGGACGACTGGAATTCCGGAAGGTGTCTTTGCTTTCTCCCTTTTCCTTTCCGTTCAAGCGATGGCTACGATTCCGCAGTTAGCACCGCAGATATGCACCAGCATGGTGAGTCAACACCTCCTGTCGATCACACTGGTATAGATGTCGGGAGCTTCTCAGCTACCATATTTTGTTGTGTGTTTTCTAGCCTTTTCGTAAAACAAGTTGTATGTGGGCCAAGTCGATCCAAGGTGAAGCTGGGACACTCTCACGGGGAAGAAGGTGACCGACCGCACCGCCGTGTTTGTGTCGCCTAACCTGTCGGCAATCCCCCACCCTGAAAAGAAGGGAACCGACAAAATCACTGGGGGAGTATGTTGCGCTCACTGCGAATCCTGTCCACCCGCTCACAGGAATACTGGACATGACTCCGGGAGGCCCTTGGTGGAGAAGGACTCAGCTACGGTGTGTGACAGACGCCGAATCCGAGTCGAAAGCGGAGGCCACGCTGCAGCTCAGCCGTGTGATTGCGGAATGCGGGTCGTCACGGATCACTGGCGTTGATTTCGCGGATCACAAGCTCGGAGACGCAGCGGCTGCGCCGCTGGTGAACCTGCTTCGGACCTGCGAGTTCTTGGAAGGCTTGGTTCTCGCCAATACAGCGATATCTTCCACCACCGCGATCGCCCTGGCGGGCGTCATTCAAGACCGGGTGACCATCCGGTACGCCGATGTCTCGCGCAACCCACGCGTCGACGAATCTGCGAAGGCTTTGGTGCACGCGCAAATCCGCTTCAACATCATTCCCCCACCTTTGAAGCATCTCCTGTCCGACATCGAGCACAATCGGGTCTCCGAGGTTCGATACGCGAACCCAGAACCCGACCAGCAGCTGAATGACGAGTCGGTGTCGTTCGTCGCCAAGATAATGCAACTCGCCAGCGTTTTGCCGCGAGGCCCAGACAGCGCACCGCACGTCTCGCGCGTGCGTCTGCTCGACTTCTCGTGCAGTCATGTCACGAACGAAGGGCTGTTGATCCTCACTGCGTTGCTTAAGGACTTGGCAGCGACGCCGTCACTGCAAACGATTCTCCTGCGCAGCTGTTTCCTGGAAGGAGTTCACCACCTGCAGTCATTCCTCGATGCCGCCGGAGAGCGTGGCGACATGCAGGGCTACACGGGAGATGGGGACTGTGCTTTAAAGCTGGTAGATCTGTCGGGAAACACATTGGGGCTACCTGGGTTCCGCTTGGCGTTGCGTGCGATGGAAACGTGGCACCACCTCGGAGAGGTGCTCCTGCTCAACGACGGGGCGATCGAGGAAGGGGACAAAAGCACGGTAGCGGCGCAGCTGGCCATCGCCCGCGACTTGAACCGGCACCTTGCCTTCAAGAAGGTCGTGGCTTGCGTCCGCGCTGACGACCCGACCACGACCTCCGTCACCGAACGGGGCATGACCCCTTCTCTGGCCCGGCTCACCGGGCAAATCTTGCCGACATCCCATTACATCCTCTCTCTCGATTTCAGCCACGGGGTTCTGGACGACCATGCCGTCGGACACCTCTCCAACGGCCTGTACCCGAATCCCCCGCTGAAGTGGCTCAACCTGTCCCACAACAAAATCACCACAAACGGCGTGCGGCTCCTCGCCTCCGCTCTGCTCGAAAACACGCGGCTCGAGCACGTCTTCCTACGTGCGAACAAAGTCGACGGGCAGGTAGTCACGCCTACCATCGAGTTGTTCGAGAGGAATCACACCCTGCTTTCGTTCGACGTCTCGGGCAACAAGAAGGTTCCCCAGCGCGTATTGGATCAGATCGCGTGCTTGCTGGTCAACGACCAACCGGAGCTGCGCGAAGTTCTGCGCAAAGCGGCGAGAAATGAACAAAGCCTCACAGTCATCGAGTACAACACAGTCCCAGGGCTCGACAGAGGCAGTGCCACACGTGGACACAACACTTCCGGTGTACGAACCTCCGGTGATCTAAGTGCAAAAGTGGAAAATATCGAGTGGGAGATAGCCCGACGGATATTCACAGGGGTCAAGCTGATTACGGGGTGTTTGCTGGGAAACACACACATCAGCGTCCTCAATCTCGCTGGACTGCCTCTGTGTCTTCCGGGCGTGTCGTCCACAAGTGATTGTATCGATCAATTAGGGCATCTGTTGCAGTGCAATACGTCCTTGTGCACCCTGAATCTCGACGACACACGCATGCAAGACGCGGAAGCGATTCGGCTGTTCACGTCCATTGAGCAAAACTACGGGCTCTCCACTCTATCCCTCCGCAACAATTCTGTTACCGAAGCGGCCATCCCGACCATGCACCGAAGCATCACCCTTGAAGGCTGCCCTACTCTTACCTGCGTCGACCTCGCCCACAATCCGGTGACCCATACGTTCGTCTCAGAGTTTAAGCAGTTTCAAAAGCTGCTCGAGGTGAACAAGTGCCCTGCCTCCTTCAAGCGCATTTTCTTCGACCTCGACCGAGAGGTGGCCCAGAACAGTGCCGCTGCCCCCCAGCAGGGCGATGCCCGCAAACATTCAACAGAGCGGCAAACCGCACTCCGTTCGCTTTCCAGTCGCAACATGACGGGCCCCAGCGACAATGCCTCGCCGGCAAGCTCCTTTGTCCTTGAAGGGAAGGCCGCGGCAGCTGACGGTGCGACATCCCCGAAATCGCGTCTGCAACACGCTCGTCCCGACGAGGAAGCTGGCCGTCGAACTTCATCCGGTGACACTGGGCAACCTGCCATCTCGCACATCGAGCTTTCGGGAGGCAGCGGTGCGGATGGTCGGTTTCACGCCGACGAGACCGCGTTCCTGCTCTTCAGCGTGTTGCCTCTGCATCCTTCCGTCACGTCCGTCGACCTTCGCAACAACGACATCACCGACGATGGCGCGGCTGCGATCGCTGAGTATTTGGAGGACCCAGGGGCCTCCCTCGAGGAGCTGGATCTGTCGCACAACAAGATCGGCGACCCTGGGTTCATTCACCTGCTGGCCGCTCTGCGCCGAAACACGGCTTTGCGCTCGCTGCGCTTGGACGGCAATTTAAAGGCCCGGGCCGAGAGCTCGTTTCTGGACGAGGTGCTCACGCTCGCGCGGTGCAACGGCTACCCCGCTCTCGTCAAAAGTGCGGTGTGCGCTTGGTCGAAGGGAGATGTCGTCAAGACGTTGGATCTAGCCGGTGGAGTCAGTCCCGAGGACTTGGACCAGCAGCAGGAGGTGGCCGCGCGGAGTTGCTGCCCAGTCGACGATGAGGTCGTGCACTTTCTCTGTGGGTACATCGAGAAAGCGAACGGGCTGGTCGACATCAACTTGAAGGGCAACCTGGTCGGCAGCGACGGCTTGGCCCACCTGGCACGTGCGTGCGAGGCGGGCCGGACGTTGACTGCACTCAACGTGAGCGACAACCGGATCGGGAACGACGGGGCAGTCGCGCTTTTGCGGGCCGTCGCGTGCGGCTCGTACCCGAATCTGACCTCGGTCGACCTCTCCGGGAACGATCTCACCGACGCCTCCGCGCTGCACGCTATCCGCCTCGTGAGGGACAACGGCAGGCTGAAGAACATTGATCTGTCGCGAAATCCTCGGGTGAGCCCGTACCGGCTTTCCGAGTTGAATTTAGGCTCCGCCCTGAATCACAAGCACCCTGACTTTCGCGTGCTGTGCCACCGATTGCTTGCGCATGACCCAGGGTATTCGCATATTGACTTGACCTGCAGGGCGGCAGAAGGGTTCTTCGACACCGTCGGTCAAGGGTTCAGCGCGGACTCTATTTCGCTGTTGTTGTCCGTCCTCCAGGCTTCGAACGATGTCCTGTCGTTGAATCTCACGCGAAACAGTCTACCAGCAGACACCGCCTTGTTCGTAGCAGAGTTTCTTGAGTCCGCCGGCACCCTCCAATCCTTCTCCCTCTGCGACACCAACATCGCACCGGCCCTGCCTTCGTTGCTCCGGTCGTTGCACCACCACATCTCCCTCGTCCACGTCGAACTCACCGGGTGCAAGGCCACAGATACCGACGTTCTCGACGCCCTCATTCCGATCTTCAAGCACAATTCCGTGCTCGAAGTGCTGGACCTCCGCGAAAACCTCCTGACACACGCGACACTGATGCCCATCATCCAAACAGTGTCTTCACAGCGGGAGCGCGGCCACCGTGCATTGAAGGCGCTTTACTTGTACCCCTCCATGGCTGACATGCCGCTTGAACCCATCATAAGCTACGAAAATGAAGTAAGAGATCACAGGGTCAGTCTCCGGTAGATCAGAAAAGCGAAGGAATCGTCGCAATGCAGTGAACAGCCGACAGGAGTTTTTTGACACTGTCGGACTTAAGAGACTTCGTTGTGTACATGCGGAGTGCACAGGAATGGCCGGTGCTCGCTTGCCTGGCACGGCCAAGTTGTTACCCACAAACAGGGAACGTGAGCTGGATTTTATACCCTCGTGAGACAGAGGTTGGTTTAACCCTACTGGCGAAGGGAGAACCCATTGTGCCAGCGCATTCCGACACACAATACGGGTAGTGCGAGAGAATCTCCCGTTTTTAGTCCCTGCTGTAGATGCACCTTCGGAGGCGACGTTTCCCGTACACCGTCCACGGTGCAGGAGAGGCTTCACCCTCGCTGGTGCGAGATCGCACCATCGACACCGGACAGCTTCGAAGCCAGCTCGCATGCAGGGCGAAGCACCTTTCCATTCTCCAGCCTACGAACGATGTCGTCGGGTTTCTGCTCTCTGTATTGTCTGACAAGAGCTGCCGTTGTCCCGCAAACGAGCTTGGGTGAGAGGTCGCCTCAAATTTAACATCCTTTAACCAACACCCTGAAGGCTGTGTGAACTGTCTTATCGGGTGGTGCATCAACTCTCAGTGAAACTGTCTTCTTTTGAGCGTTACTTCTTTACTTGGCGCAGAGATTGGCGGAACGGCTTTCCAGCCGCGAGGTTTCTTCTCAGAGCGCCGCAGTGCGCCGTAGTTCAACCATCCGCTTTTCTGCCTGTTGTACTGCACTGTGGTAGCCGAATTAGGAATTAGAGTCATGTACAGCCAGGTTAGTGGTTGAGACTTGTTCAATATCAAGGCAGCCCTGGAATCCGACCAGCCAGAGCGCGAAACAAGGACACCGTCCCATCGCTCTCTTTTGCCTCCAGAACCGAAAGCTTCATCAGATTGTTCCAACAGCATGGTCAACGCAACGTGTCACAAACAGCAATCTTTTGCCTCCAGAACCGAAAGCTTCATCAGATTGTTCCAACAGCATGGTCAACGCAACGTGTCACGAACAGCATTGCGATACTGACTGTTTGACAACATAAACCCAGGGGACTTTAGAAACCCGTTTCCGGTTTCAGAAACCGGGGTTTTCCGTTTTTCAGAAAAATACAAAGCCCCTGCAGTCGTGGCGCGTCACGGTGTGTCACTGCTATTCGAAGCTTGTCACTAGACGTGCACACCGCCACTGCAAGCCTATATCTCACAGGCACTCACAGGCACCGCAACCGGGGTTTTGGCTGAAACCGGCTTTTTTGCTCGGTCAGACAAAGTGCTAAAGTCCCCTGATAAACCACTTCAAAAGCAGAAAAAAACCAGTCAACTCATAGCCACCTACTCACACAATGTCGGACGGAAAGCCAAAGAAGCGCAGGCACCCCGAGACGGCGTTTGAGGAGGACCAGCACATTCCGTTCTGGATCTCATTCACGACTTACCTCGGGTATGGCGTGCTGATAGGAATGGGATACGTCCGTGAGCTCTACCGGCAGGTGTTTCCAGCGAAGCACCGGAAGACAGCAAAGGGGTACGCCCCCATCCTGCGGGACTTCGATGATTTTTACACCCGGCGTCTTTACTACCGCATCCGGGACTGCTGGAACCGCCCAATCAACACACGCCCTGCGGCGAGGTTCGGCATCATGGAACGAGCATCCAGCGACTACAACGTGACATTCACCTATACCGGCAAGACCATCCCATGTGTGAACCTATCAAGCTACAACTACCTCGGGTTTGCTGAGAACCCGGAATACGTTGACCAGGCGGTGCGACAGAGTATTAAGCGATTCGGTGCCGCCCTCGCGAGTCCGCAGTGCGAGTTCGGCCTCTCTGAGCCGCTGCAAAAACTCGAGAAGCTGACTGCCTCATTTGTGGGCAAGGAGGCGGCATGTGTGGTCGGCATGGGATTCGCCACCAATTCCACCATCCTCCCCGTTCTCGCAGGCCCTGGCTCGCTCCTGGTTTCAGACAGCCTGAACCACGCCTCTCTTGTCGCTGGTGCTAAGAGCAGCCAAGCCAAGATTAAGGTGTTCAAGCATGGCGACTATGCATCTCTCGAATCTTTAGTTCGAAAGTCGATTTGGGAAGGGCAGCCGAGAACGAAAGGACAGGAGGAATACGTCCCGTGGACCAGGATTGTGATTGTTGTTGAAGGCATCTACTCGATGGAAGGTGAAATCATCGACCTGCCGCGTGTCGTCGACATCAAGAACAAGTACAAGTGTCTCCTTTATGTTGACGAAGCACATTCTATTGGTGCCATTGGGCCGTCTGGTAGAGGCGTGTGCGAATATTGGAAGGTGAGCCCGAAGGAGGTTGACCTGCTCATGGGCACATATACCAAGTCATTCGGTTCTATCGGCGGGTATGTAGCCGGTGCTCGAGACGTCGTCGAAGCGGTGAAGCAGTTTTCGGGAGGCACCGTTGCAGGGACGTCCCTCCCACCGGCTTGCGCGATGCAGGCATTGGCCGCTTTAGAAGTAATCATGGGCAAGGACGGTTCCACTAAGGGAAAAGAGGCAATCGAGAGCATCGCTGCGAACGCGCGCTTCTTCCGCCAGGGATTGATCGATCTTGGCCTTACTGTGTATGGCGACGGTATGCACAGAAAGATACTTTCCCCTTCCTCCCGTCACTTACACCCACAAGGCCACTGAGAAGAAAGAGCTGGCCAAGAGTCTTCAAGTGAAAGATGATAGAAGTTATTGATTCGAGACTGAAGGATCTATGACCGAATAGCCTCTATTCGAGCCAACCCCACTTTTCTGTAAACGAGTTTGAAAGTGTAATGTTTTTGACTGGATTTAGTGGGGAGCTAGCTTTTTCCCCCCTGCCCAAAAGCATATGGGTGGCAGGGTGAGCTGGCTTCGGCCTTCAGGCCGGTAGGCCTGGGTTCAGACCCCACCCATGACACTCTTCTGGTCGAAGATTGTTTTCGAGGTTTGTTGCGTTTCGGGGTCTAATGTGCCCGAGATTTGCGTTTTTTGCGGGAGTTTCTCAGTATCTCGCGGTATTTTTCTGCCGGCCCCCACAGGGGGGGGCGGTGGGAAAAGGCTGCCCCAGGGCGCCCCCCCCGTGCTCGGTCGGTCCGGGGTGTCCCACCGCCACGAGGCCAAACTTTACCCATACCCGGTGGTCGGGGGGGGTCTGGGGGTGTCCCCCCCGGGTACCAGCGCCAAACTTTACCCGTGCTCGGTGGGACGGGGTCCGGGGGGGGGGGGGGGGTCCCCCCCGAGTCAATACGGGGTTTCTTAGAGTTGATCAAGATAATACATACCTCTTAGAGTTGATCAAAATAGTACATGTTTCCTTAGAGTTGTCCATTATAGTACATCCCAAGATACATACTATGCAGTCCGCCGCATTCCGCCCGACTTACACGGACTAAAAATACTCCCACACGGACTTACACGGAATCGGGGTGAGTCCGTCTGGGGTGCGGGTGGGGTGCGGGTGAACGTTTTCCAATGAAAATAATCAGTATCCTTAGTATTGCTTCGTATTCTTAGTATTTCTATTCTTGCACATAACAGTCGTTGCGAACTTGGTCATTGCGGTTGCGGAGACCAGCAGCAAGAACACAGGAAACAAACACACAACTTCGAAGGGGGGGGGGGATGGGAAGGCCTAAGGGCTCGAAAAACAAGGCGAAGGCCGGCAAGTCTGAACCGTCCAACAAGAAGAGAAGGGTGACAATGAGCCAGGCCATGCAGGATGCGGAGTCCAGCAGCGAAGCACCGACTAGCGAAGCACCGAACAGTGAAGCACCGACCAGCGATTCCGAAGGTGGCTCGTCCGTCCCGATGTCGGTCTCGTCGGTTCTTGGTCCGCTCTTTGAGGCAGTCGAGGCAGCCTCACAGGCTGACGATGCAGGTTCACAGACAGAAGATGCAGGTTCACAGGCCGGCGGGTCAGCCTCACAGGCTGGTACGCCAGCCTCGCAGACAAAGGTGGTCAAAAGACCGTCTAAGCTGCAGCTCCGAAAGGGGCTGGCGAAGGGCGCAGCGAAGGTTGCAGTGGCCGGCAGCAAACGCCACAATCTGCTGATTACAGCCGTAAAAAGGATGAACAAGCTCACAGACGCAGAAAAGGAAGGCTTGGAGCTCAGGAAGGTGAAGGACCTCCCTTCATCTTGGAAGTCGTTAGCACTCAGAGACCCCAACGTCACGTTGCAGGAAGAAGTGATCTGGTGCGGTTCATGCCAAAAGAAAATCAACTACCTCGACAGCACCACGTGCAAGAAGCATCACACCTACGAAGAACACAAGAAGAGGCACACACTTCTGGTGGCACAAAAAAAGGCTGGCGCGGTTGTTGTGGACGTTGACGCCGGTACCGCAAACGTCACTGAAAAGGGGACCGCCGTACAGGACTTCACGAGGTTGGTTGCGATGGCCGGCATGAAGGCAGGGGCAGTGGCTTGCATGCGTGTCTTTTTCAGAAAGCATGTCTCCCCGGCAATTCCCCACACGAGGACGCTCATGGATATGAGTCGGGGGTGCGATGCGAAGACGCAGATGCAGAAGGATCTAATAGAGACGATCGGGACATCGTTTGGCATTGGGTTTGATGGATCCATCATCGACGAGCTCAAGGAGCAGGCATTGGCAGTGGTCGCATACGACAAGGGACGAGCATACTTGCTGGGACTTCGCGTTGGAGAGGACGGTGAAGCCTTGGACACAACCTCTCAGTCGGAGTTTGTTGCCAACGTCCTCAAGGACTACGGGATCAAGATACCCAACGTCGCTTACATCGTCGTTGACAAGGCGTCGACGAACGTGGTCGCCCTTCAGGACTGGGAGGGCATTGTGATATACTGCTTCGGTCACCATCTGAAAAATGCCATCAAGCCGTGGTTCAAGCTGAGTCACCCGAACGCCCACGACACACTGCGTCTCTTCAGCAACGCTTTCTACAAAGCACCCACGCGTGAGGTTCGGTGGGTGCAGGCGCAGAAGGCAGTCGTGACCCATGATGTCGATGCAGCCGCTACAGAAGACGAGATTCCGATCGCCCAAAAGCTGACTGCCCTGCTGTCGTTGCACGAGGATGGCGAAGACGTCGAAGCTGACATCCTTGAGTGTCTTGGTGAAGGAGATGGAGACATGTTGGAGCGTGCAAAGGAGAGGTTGACGCAAGCTCAAAATGAGAACGTGCCAGTGGACTTGACACCAGAACCACAACGCGAGCAACGTCCCAGCCCGGAATACCCCCCCTCTATCAACGACACGAGGTGGGATTCCACCTTCAGATGCCTTGCCCACCTGGTCCCCCGCCTGCAGTCTCTTCCAGCATTTCTTGAGAAAGAACTGAAAAGGAACACCACACCCGAGAGTATCCAACTACTTGCGGGGAAGTTCAGCGATGCAGACGTCACAGAAACGTGTGCAGCTCTTGTAACGGCCTTGGAAGCCATGGAACCCGTCATGCCCCTTTTCAGTTTTGCTGCTGATCCACCCGCGCGCAAGCCCCTTGCAGCGGAACTCCCCGCCATGGTTGCAAAAGCCATGAAGGCCGTTGGCAACGATCTCTCCGCCGTCCTGAAAGAGATGTGGAGCACCTATCTTTCCCGGGACATCTTCAAATCCATGTGGCTCTTTTGCCCTGAGAAGCTGGGTACGAAGAAGGCAGCGGGAATTGCCATCCCCTCAGTGGAGTCAATCACGGACACATTCAAGGGCGTGTTTCACCGCGACGCCAAAACCCAACTGGGCGAGTACCTGAAGGTTTCGATCAGCGTCCTGACGAAATGGAAGGATGCCGAAGCATTCTGGACTTCGAAGAAGCAGGTATGGCCGGATCTCTCAGCCGTAGCTCTCACGCTGTTGTACCTGCCCGTCAGTGTAACGCGGGTGGACGCCGTGTTCAGCCAGTTGGGGGCAATCTCAAATGAGAGAGGGGGGAGAATCAACCCTTCTGCATACGAGACGACAGCCCTTTACTACTGCAACAAAGACATCTCTGGGAGGTTCAAGGACTTCGACGACGAACATTCGCTGTCTCGGGTGTGATTCTCAATAACAGGCATCTGAGAACACAACAGTGCAAGCCTTTTTTCTACGTTCAGTGTTTTTCCGGGACTCCCGGAGTGACTTTTCTGAGCGCACCCTGCTACAGTGTGGCTCGCTGGACCGGAAGAGTGAAAGCCACGAGAGGTCCCCGGAAGTGTTCTCTCCCCTGTTTCCCCTGTTCCAGGAGGTTCAAAGACTTCGACGACGAACATTCGCTGTCTCGGGTGTGATTCTCAATAACAGGCATCTGAGAACAAAAGTGCAAGCCTTTTTCCTACTTTCCTACTTTCAGTGTTTTTCCGGGACTCCTGGAGTGGCTTTTTTTAGCGCACCATGCTACAGCGTGGCTCGCTGGACCGAAACCCGGGAAGAGTGTGCACCACGAGAGGTCCCCGGAAGTGTTCTTTCCCCTGTTTCCCATCTTTCCCCTCTTCAGCCACGACGAAGTTACGCACATATCCCTTTGTGCTTTTCTCGTTTCCATGCGCATCTTCCTGGATCAGGTTTCTTGGCGCATGGTCCAGCCGGGTAGAGAAGAACACCAAGAGACCGTGAGTCGGCATTGCGGATTGTCATGGCGAACTGCGTTCCGTGGCGGAAGACTCGGTCGCCAACACTGTCCTCGAGTGGGATTACTCCCCGTGTGTACACCACAATGTACGCGGCATACCGCTGGTGTCGCTGAGAAGTGATAACGGGTCCTTGTCCTGGCTGTTCAACCCGGCACAGATGGGCACAGGGGATCGGAAGCAGTCGGGACCGTGCACATACGCAGTGCACATGAGGCAGTGCGCCGCTGTAGCCACACCCTGTTATGTGCAGGAATGGAAGTAAAAGTCCACGAATAAATACTAAGACTACTGAGTATTTTTCATTGGAAAACGTTCACCCGCACCCCACCCGCACTCCACACGGACTCACACCGAGTCCGTGTGGAGTGCGGGTGGGGTGCGTGTGGGGTGCGGGTAGGAGTCGTCGGCGGAAAAAAAAAAAAATCTGCGCGGAATGCGGCGGACTGCATAGTATGAAGATAGTACGGGTTTTCTTAGAGTTGGTCAAGATAGTACATGTTTCCTCAGAGTTGATCAAGATAGTACATGTTTCCTTAGAGTTGTCCAGTATAGTACGTTTTGCTCATGGTATGGTCTCTTATCCTGTTCTGTTCTGTCCTGGGGTGGAACGAAGCCTGGGCAAGACGAGGCTGGGACAAGGTTGTTTGAGCCCAAAAGAGTACTTACAAGCTGTCCAAGTTTCTGCAGAACCAGGTTCGGTTAGCAGATCCAGACTCTCATCGAATCAAGGAACAAAATGGCAAGGTTTGCTGCCATGCCGATCTCAAAAAATGAAACAGAAAAGGCATCAATTCCCCTTAGCCGGGTTTTCCTCGCGTGCAGCACGGTGCACCGCATTTGAGACCCAAGTTTGGGACCCAAGTTTGGGACCCAAGTTTGGAACCCAAGTTTGGGACCCAAGTTTGGGACCCAAGTTTGGGACCCAAGTTTGGGACCCAAGTTTGGGACCCAAGTTTGGGACCCAAGTTTGGGACCCAAGTTTGGGACCCAAGTTTGGGACCCAAGTTTAGGATCCAAGTTTGAGACCAAGACCCAAGTTTGGAACTCAAGTTTTGGGCACAAACTCAGGTCCGAGTCAGGAAACCGTACTTTTTTGGTATTTCACCCAACCACCAGCAGCACCCATGCCTGGGCCACGGCTGGGGAAGGGGGGTCTCTAAAAAACGAAGAAAAAGCAAAAACTACGGTTTCTGTGCATTTTTTTGCATTTCTGGGGTCCTTCCAGGGGTATAATGGGCAACTCTAAGGAACATGTACTACAATGGGCAACTCTAAGGAACCATGATCAACTCTAAGAAAGTGTGTACTATAATGGGAAATGACCCGTCCCCCCCCAGGTACGAGCACCGACCTTAGCTTCACCGGGACTTTACCACCTGGCCGAACTTCGCTTCGTGCCCGAACTCTTTTTAGTACCAGCACTTAGCCGAACTTGGCGCCGTCCGAACAAAGCTTCACCAGAACTTAGCATCGCCCGAACTTAGCTTCACCCGAACTTTACTGTTCCCGAACTTTAACTGCTGCCTCCAGTCTCGCCCCACGCCGGCCTTTAGCCGAGTGCATGTACTATCTTTGCTGGTGTTTGTTTGTACATGTAAACCAGGTTGTCAAGGCACCATTGTTGTAGTGTTCTCACCCCAGATACCCACTGGTGCACTCCCCATCAAGCAGTTTGGAACGGTAGTCGGACCAACTTCATTGCAGTTGCCGCATCCTTGGGTAAGATAGGGCCGAAAATACCTGCGCAGCTAAACCGCAAAAAAGATGATAGCAGAAGTCTTGATCCAAAAGCCAGATGATGTGCTCTGTCCGTCCACACCCTTCAGAGAGGAGCCACACCAGAAGCATCGTGTTGGATCCCCGATACCAACTGGGGAAAGTGAAACCCCAAAGTAGGCTACACTTTAGCTTCATAAATCACTCACTTGAACCCTTAAACACCAGCACACACATACATACCCACACACTAATCCCCCAACACAGACTCATCGCCTGTAATTCCAGTTCTGCTTTACAACCCCGCCAAGATGCCTGCCTTCTCACGGGAGTGCCTAAAAAGAGGCTTGGGAGTCGTTGTTGTTGGCTACCCGGCCACACCTCTGGTCGAATCGCGCGCACGGTTCTGTGTGTCGGCAGCACACACAACAAAAGACTTGACAGAAGCCCTGCGAATCATCAAAGAGGTACACCTCTTGCTATCCCCCTCTCCATTTCTGCAAGGGCACCTCAAAACCTTCTTACCATCTTATCGCTCACACGACTACACCCAACAACAATCACACATCAGTCGGCTAGCTCAGTGTGAGCCACACTTGTGCAAACAGATTTCTAGAAAGTGGTCACTTTGCTGCAGAAAATGCTTCTTGTGCTCCAATCTTGCATGCCTGCTCATAGGTCATATGAAGATGCACAGGTTTCGAGTGAATGCGTGCCATTTTTTGACAAACCACTTTTATACTATGCAGAACTCTCATTCGTTCACAGGTGTCCGAGCTTATTTTGATCAAGTACGAGAAACCGAAGAAGGCGCTATCATGAGACTGCACTGTCTTCGATGTTACTACTATGTCTGGAAGAGTTGCTTCGCCTCCTCCCTCCCTGCACAGCACACCCCGCTAGGCCTAGCTTGCCTGTGCACCGTTTCTGACTTGTAGTTTGAATTCGAATGCAGGAGATGTGTGGCGATAGACTTCATTCTGAGTAAGACGGCCACACCGTGCCACTGTCAAACCCATAGCAAAAAGCTGTGCAGCAGTTTTCACAGACACCGTCTCAGATGGGACTCCATGTGATAAGTTGGTCGAGAAACAGCACCCACCAGCAAACACTCGAGAAGTCCTACAATCATTCCTCGCAGAGGAGAAACTTACTACCAACTATCTTCCCAGCTATCAGCCGCTCTGCGGGGCAAAACATAGAGAAAAAGAAGACGAACAGCGAGAATAGAAACCTAGGCAGGTATTGTCAGACACTTTCTTTTGCTTCTGCTGGCTCGAAGCAAACCAGGCAATACACCTGCAGCTCATTTCCACAAATCCTTCTTCACGGGCAGGAGCAGCGGGCAGAGCTTCGTTCCTGTTCGATGGGCTGAGTAAGCAACAATTTTCGGCGTTCACTGCCAGGTAAAGCACAGCCATTGGACTTGTAGACTCAAGAATGAGAAGTGTCCACCACTGTCCTGGAGCAACTTTTTTTACAGACGATTCATGGTGCGGCCAGCAAGAACCTACCCTCTCTCCTATTATGCTTTTTGTAGCAGCCTTGGTTGGTGGTGTCCAACGCTTGCTTGATTCCAGCATGATTGCGACCCTGTGACTTTGTGAGCTATGCTACCCTGCATGGTGTCTTGTTTGTATACATAGACTTTTTGAGAAAGTTGCAACTCTACTGCTGACAGTGTCTGGATAAGTGGCAAAATCCAGCCTGTGGCTGTAATCAGTCACCTGCATACAGGCAGTACTCGCTCAACTGGGAACAAGTTACACAGTACAGCACACATCACCGTGGTGTGCGACTGGATTTGACAGCAAGTTCTACAGGGCGGGTCCCAAGAAGAGAAAGAGTCAGGGGTTTGCGGGAAAGAAACAGTCTAGAAAGCTGTTGCCTCCTGCTGTTCGGTCGTTTCCATGAAACTGCCATGATTGTTAGCAGAATGAGTTCCGCCTGGCAGGGCCTTGTTTGTTGCACCCCCAAAATCGCGTTTCACGACACTTTGCATGTCAATTGATAGTGCACTCCAGCAGACCACCACTGGAAAAAGTGCATCTTCTTGATGTTTTGCTTTATCTTTAGCTATACTTCAACTTTCTTTCATGCACACTCCTTCTCTTGGCCTCCACTTCCTCAGACCAGAGGCGATACAAGTGTGTTATTTTGCACTGACCGGACTTCTCAATTTTTCTTGTGTCAGAATGCAAAACAGTGAAGAAGCATGTGTACTCAGAGACAAACCAAGCATTTCACTTTTCACAAAGCCAACATATGACATTTCACGAAGAATTTATGTTGTCACATTTTTAGGAAACCTTGCTTCCATCCCACAGTTTCTCTTGTAGATGAAGGTACTCTTAGTTTTGGGTCTTTGCAGTTAATACACCAATGAAATTTCAATTTCGACTTAATGCATTGCCAAATTTTGAATTCGACTTAATACACTTCGAAAAAAATTTAGACTTAATACACTGCCCAAAATTGTATTAGACTTAATACATGCACCTGAGGAGTGAATTCCTGGGTGAGCTATGTTGGTGACTTTTGTGGGTGTGACAGATCCCAGCTTGTGCAGACAAGCCAAAATCTCAGCTTGCACATCGAAAATCTAAGATTGAGAAAGGCAGGCAGCCAAACACAAATACTCTGGAAATGGTACCCCCGCGCACACAATCAAGTGCTCCTGTACAGACGAAATCTGAGTACTACAATATTTGAACACACTGAATTTCGGGCCCCACACTTTTGAGCAGACAAGACTTGAGTGCTGCGAAATTTGACACGGAAATTGAGATCCCAAACACTGACCCACTGTGAACAACCTGAAAGCGATCTCTCTTGATACAACATTAAGCTCTGGAGGGGTGTAATCACCAAAGCCAACTTTTCCACAAACAGGAAATCTCAGGCTGTGCAGTCATCCAAAAATCCCAGTGCAAATCTCAGATTGTGTGGTTTCCTCGAAAGCTGGGGTGGTGTGAGTCAAATTTCTTAAGGGCAAAATCCCAGATTGTAAGGGCAAAATCACCTCGAACGCTGGGGTGATTTTGCCCTTACAATCTGGGATTTTGCCCTTAAGAAATTTGACTCACACCACCTGCCTCCCAGCCTCAATGGTCAACCCGAGGCCCTAAAACACCGAACCTCCACAATAAACGCTAGTTTCGAGTTTGGAAATCTCAGATAGTGTAGTCATCTGCACAAACCTAGATTTTCTAGAGTGCAAGTTCACTTAGGGATTTGGGGTTTTAAAGTCTCCAGGTGACCATTTTCTGTCCGCACATTCTGACACCCGCCAGCCGCAGACGAACACGGATTTCGGGCCCCAATTTCGATTTGTTCTGTTTGCTGTGGAAAAAGTGGGGGGAGATGTTTTCTGGCGAAATGCCAAAAAATTTGGGCTGGTGTATGAAGTCTATTTTTTTTTTGGGCCGGGCATTAAGTCTATTTTTTTTTGGGCAGTGTATTAAGTCGAATTGAGAATTTGGCAGTGCAATAACTGCAATAGCCCCCTTAGTTTTTATTCCCCTTTTGGAAAACGTACCACTGCAACAACCGTTGCCATCCCTGCAGTCTTAGTGGGCGGGATTCCTCCTTGCCTTCTTCTCCATTTTCACATTTCTTCTGAGGAAGTTATGGTCTACAAATACATTGTTCTTCTGCAGCCATTATTTCAGCCTAAACGAGCATCCGACCAGATATTTTGAATTTCCCAAGCATTTTAGGACCTAGGTTTCTAGTTTTGGGCTGCTGGGGGCCCCTTCCGAAAAACAGGGTCCTTTCAGGGTCCTTTCAGGGTCCCGGCGGTTTGGCGACACATTTTGCGGGCGTTTTATGAACCCACACCGGTGTGGATCAAACTTTCCTGGGGTTTCCGATTGTTTTTGGGTTCCCTTTGCGGTTGTGTCCTAGTCGGGCTGTTTTTTGTGGCTGCAGTTTGGGTTTTTGATGATTTTCCTTAAGGAATTGCCTAGGAATTGTCTTGTGGGGGTGATTTGGCCTTGTTTTCGCATTCTGCAGCCATTATTTCAGCCTAAACGAGCGTCTGACCACGTTTTCCGCCGTTTCGGAGCATTTTAGGACCACCCAAGTGGTAGGTTTCTGGTTTTGGGCTGCTGGGGGCCCCCCTTTTTTCCGAAAAACAGGGTCTTTCAGGGTCCTTTCAGGGTCCTTTCAGGGTCCCGGCGGTTTGGCGACACATTTTGCAGGCGTTTTATGAACCCACACCGGTGTGGATCAAACTTTCCTGGGGTTTTCGATTGTTTTTTTGGTTTCCGCGCCCATGAAAATGGAACCCCCATGAGCGCGTTACGGGGTCCCAAGTGCCGGGTGGAGCGGCGTATAAAAAAAAAAACCCGCAAACCCGCATTTCCCATTCGCATTGTCCACCCCTAGCTCGCACACGCGCAAGCCACACACCACCTACCCCACACCACCGTCCCACCCGCACACGAAAACAAAAAAGAACATACACGCACACCACCCGCACTCACCCACACCTGAACCGCACCCACGCACACACGCCCCCCGTACACAACGCGCGAGGGAGGGGATGTCGGACGGAGCAGGAGCGCCGCAGCAGGCGAGGGGTGCCGGGCCCCCATCGTACGCGGCAGCCTTGGCGACGGGCATCGGGGCGAAGGGCTCGAGGGGAGCCGGAGGCGGAGGCGGACAGCCCGCCGACGTGAAGGGCGCGAAGGGCGGCGGGCAGCCCGCTGGAGCGAAAGGCGGCAAGGCTCCCCCAGCGGAGGCGCAGGCAGGCGGCGGGGGCCCCTTAGCGCCTCCCTGCTGGGAGTTCGCGAAGACCGGCGAGTGCCGGTTTGGGGAGCGGTGCCGGTTCCGGCACGCTCGCAACGACGCGGCGGCCCCAGCTTGCTGGGACTTTGCGACGCGCGGCTGCAGCCGCGAGACGTGTCGGTTCCGGCACGTCGCCCTGTGCCGCATCGAAGGCTGCCGGGACGGAAGCTGCGCGCTTGCGCACTCGCCGCGGGAGCAGCGGCAGAAGGGCGCGCCTTCCCAGCCGCTTGGGAACGCAGTCGGAGGCAAGGGAAGTGGTATGGCCGCTTCCGTTTTTTTTTTTGGGGAGGGGCAGCACGCAGGGACCCCCATCGTGAGGTCGGGGCGGGTGCAAAGGAAGGGGGGGCTTCACCCGGCATTCCCGTTTGCTGGGGAAGCGCAGGCCCTTGCGATGGAGGTCCTGCTCGGGGAGGAGGGGACGGCGAGAAGCGTGGTCCGCCACGCGTTTTTGCAGGAGCTGTGGGCAATGTGGACGGCCTGCGACGAGCAGCTTCCCCTCCCCCCAACGGAGCAGGGCGTGGCGGACTTCCGGGTCTGCCCCACCTGTGGAGAGGTGGTCCAGTCGCAGGGAGCGTTGGAGCGGCACGCGCGGGACCACAAGGCGGCGTGGCGGGCGCAGCAGGTGTCGGGAGCACGGAGGGCGGCCACCCACCTGTACAGCCTGCACAAGAAGTGGCTACAGGAGGAGTACGACGCGGGGTACGGCGCCGTGTGGGCCGAGTGGGAGGCGAGCGTGGAGATCGTCGAGGTAACGGACTCGGACGAGGGGTCGGAGATGGAGAGCGTCCCGTCCCTCGCGGGCCCGGCGGAGCAGGAGAGGGAGCAGGCAGCGGAAATCAACCCACAGGAAAAACCAGGAAACCCACAGGACGCACCCACGACAGCAGAAGGAGCCCAGGGGGTGGACACTCAGCCGGAGCCGCCCCCGAAGGGAGAGCAGGTGGTCGAGGGCGGGCCCCGGGCGGAGGAGGAGAAAGGCCCCGAGCCTGCGCCGGACCAAGGAGAGCCGGACCAGAGCGAGGACACGGGCGAGACGGCGAAGCGGAGACGCACTCGTGTCCCGATGGACGAGGACGCGGCGCCCCAGGCGGACGGTCCCGGAGCCCGCCCCGACAGCACACAACCGGGGGCAGGGGTGGGGACGACCTGACGGTGGACGGGTGTGTAGAAGCAAACCCGGGCCCCGCAGCGGATCCGCCCCCCCCTCAGGAACAGCCACCACAACAACAACAACAGCAGGAACCTCCACCACAACCACAAACAGGCGAGCAGGCGATCCGTGCCCTTCACTCGGACATGGTCGCCAGGCAGCAGGCAGCCCGGGGGGCGCCAGACGGCTGCTGCAGGATGGGGGTTCAGGCGAAGTCGGGGCGGCACAAGGCCGACTGTCTGTACCAACCCGCCAACCTGGCAGCGCTGGCGGAGGGGAGGGTGCCACCGACCAGGTGGTACACTCACCTGGGGTCCGACCCCCCCCTGTTGATAGGGCAAGCAGCGGCCGGGCCCCCCGTCCCCTTGCCTCCGGTACAGCAGGGGCAGGGGGCGGGAGGGGACGCGGCGGCAGATGCGGAAATGGAGGCCCTGCCGTTCACCCTCGCGGAGCTGGCCACGCTCCGGGTACCGAAGCTGGAGCGCATTCCGCGGGAAGCGCAGCTGGCGGTGGGGGGACAGCTAGCAAAGGTGATGCGGACGGCGGCCACGGGGAGCGCCGCGGGGTGGCTCCACCTGTTCGCCTTCCCGTCGCTAGTCTTGTGCCGGTGCCCCCGGGGGGGCAGGAAAAACATCACGGCCACACTGAGGAGGAGGGCTCACATGTGGATGAGGGGAGAGTTCTCGACTCTCTGGGCAGAGGCGGTTGAGATAGCCGCGGGGCGGGTGGAAAAGGAGAGGGTGAGGTTCATGGTGGATATAGAGGAGGACGGGGGGGTCGGGGCGCACCTGGGCCTGGGAACGGACGTGGAGAGCGTGGAGCAGCTGGACGATGCCACGGTGAAGGAGGTGCTGAAGCACGGGAAAACGCGGTGGTTCGGTCGAGCGATCGCAGCCCTCTCGGCGGCCAAGGTTGCGTCAGTGACGGAGGACTCGCTACGCACCATGAGGGAGAAGCACCCGGAGGCGGCACCCCCGCCGGGGCTACGGGGAGTTCAGAGGCAGGAGGTGGACAGCCCCCATGTCACGAAGGAGGCGGTGAAGAAGGCGTTGCGGTCCATGCCAAGGGGAACGGCGGCGGGACCGTCGGGCCTGACTGCGCAGCACCTGCTCGACTTGCTGGGCCCGGCATGTCCCCTGGCGGAGCCCCTGGCCGCGGCGGTCGGTTGCCTGGCCGTCGGGAAGATGGCAGAGAGCGCCAGGCCGTTTTGGTACGGTGCAAAGCTGGTAGCGCTGGAGAAGAAGGATGGCGGCCTCCGTCCGATCGCCTGCGGGGAAATCCTGCGACGGCTAGCGGCGAAGGTCCTGATGGCGGACAAGGAGGTCAAGAAGGCCATCGAGAAGGCCCTGTTAGGGGCAACACAGACAGGGGTGGGGAGAAAGGCGGGGGCGGACGCAATGCTGACCTCTATGAGAAGAATAGGGGCGCTCTACATGTCCGAGGGGCCGGGAAAGGGCGTGGTGAAGCTGGACCTAAAGAACGCGTTCAACCTTGTGGACCGGCAGTCTATCCTCCTGGCGGTGGCGGAGGAAGTCCCGGCTCTTGCTCGGTACGCGGAGGCGGCTTATGGGGCCAGGTCGCAGCTGACCTTCGGGCACGAAGTGGTGTGGTCGGAGAGCGGGGTGCAGCAGGGAGACCCCCTGGGGCCGCTGTTCTTCAGCCTCGTGTTGAAGAAGGTGCTCGAACGGGTGGAACGAGGGATGGGGGAACTGGAGGGGGACTTCTTGGAGGCCAGGTCCTTCTACCTCGATGACGGGGCGCTGGCGGGAACCTGGCAGGCCTTGGCGAACTGGGTTGCCCTGTTTGAGAGGGAGGGCGCCCAGGCGGGTATGTTCCTGAACCGGGAGAAAAGCGAGGTCGTGGTGCACCCGGTCGAGGCGGTCCCAGGGCAGTTTCAGGGGATGAAACACAAGCTGCTTGACAACTGGGAGCTCCTCGGCGCCCCGCTCGGCGGGCCGGAGGTCGTGGCGGCAGCGGTGGAGAGGGCACTGGAGAAGGCGGACAAGAAGTCGAGGGCGATCTCGACCCTGCCGGACCCGCACGTGGCGCTGGCGCTCCTCCGGACTTGTGCCGGTTTTGCGACAGTGGTCTCGCTTATGCGCTCGACCGGGTCGGTGGGCGACTATGCGAAGGTCGACCGGTCCACGAGGGCAGCCCTGGGGAACATCCTCGGGGCCGAGCTGGATGAGGAGACGTGGGCACAGGCTTCCCTCCCGACAAGGTTGGGGGGACTAGGGCTGCACTCTTGCGGCAGCACGGCTGCGATAGCGGGAGTCGCAGCGGCACTGAGCGGATGGGAGGCAGGGCAGGATCTGATGAGCACAGAAACAAGGGCAAGGGTCAGCCAGGCCGCAGATCCCCTTTGCCAAGCGGCAGTGAACTGCCCCCATCTCGCACAGTTCCCTACCGTCCTGACGAAAGTCCAGGACGCACAGCGAGTGGGAGCGGAACAGAAACCGCGGCAGCAGAAGATCTGGAGCGCCGAAGTAGCGCAGCTGAGGAGGGAGGCCATCATGGAGGTGGCGGACGAAAGGAAGCAGGCCAGGATGCAGAGCTGTGCGGCGAGGCACTCTGCGGCTTGGCTGTACGGCAGCTACGACGCCCCGGAGTGGATGTGGCTCTCTCCGGCGGAGTTCAATGTGGCAGTGCGCATGA